>JAXGGA010004351.1:70000-89406 GCA_038373865.1 Uloborus plumipes
ATTTTCCTTCGTGTCGTGCCCAAACATGGCCGCAAACACCCTCGACCGGGCACTGAGCACAGACTTGTGGGCTGGGAACTCTTCATTGCCCAGTTTCAGTGTCACGTCGGGAAGTTTGCGGTTCTCGTACATATGCTCAAGATCGGAGGATAACTTTAAAACGCGGTCCAGCAATTCTGAATCAGCAGGATCTGAAAATATAATGCAGGAAGGAAAATTGCATAAAAATGCGATTCACCGAGTTGCGCAAGCGCATACTGTTAATGTGTATCCAATATGAAGTAAAGCTTGACCACGAAGAGATGGCGCCTGATATTGAGGCGGAGACGAACCACTTTATTTTAAAATGGATTAGAGGATCGAGAAAATTCGTTTCTTTACTTTGTTCAAAAAGTTTTTGCTACCTGCGTAATCGCTCTGATGCTACCAATTATAAAATGAAGAGATCCGGTTCCGCTTCAAGGTCAAGCGCCATCTCTCCGTGGTCAAGCTGTATCAGCTCTTAGCAGGTTCCCTTTTTTTTCTTGCATAGTATGTGACCAAGATGCACAATCCAAGTTTTCCACCTCGGCAGCAACCTCCTCGAACATTTTTGAAAATACCCAAAACTGTGAATTTTCGCACTTTTCTCAGACTTTTCCCATTTAAACCATGAAGGAGCACGTTTTCGACAAATTACATGTTTAAACAAGTCGGGGCAAACCACCGCCCCCTGTATGAAATAACCCGAACTAGTTTTGTGACGTCACAGAAAGAGGCTGACGGAAAGGAAATTTCGCGATGAAAATCGCTTAAATTTATGCCTCTTAAAAGGCTAATACTGTTATTTTGAGAACTGTATCTCACAGTGCGTAATGATTCCGATCGAGGGACAACTCCAAAGTTTATTTATATTTATTTAGAGCACTTGTTCTTTTCTTTTCCCCTGAAAGAAAATTACTCTTTTCGGTGAACAGTTGAAATATCAAATGTAAACAGATTGCAGAAAGAAGGAATAACAGGCGTAGACATTTACAAGTATATTTTTTTTTCTGCTTCTTTAAAGAACACACAAAGCAGAAATTTAGTGATCAGAAATAATTTCATTCAAAATGTAAAAGCTATTTCAAATCTTTTATTTCATTAAAAATCTACAATTTGAGAGGAAGAATTAATAAAAGCACTCAGGTCGAGATTTTTGTGAAGTAGAATTTCAGTGTAGATAACTTTTTAAATAATAATAATTCCAAGCCTATAATAGATTTCAATCTACTTTTATTAAAAACTGAGTATATTTCTATCTAGCTATGTATTGCTTCTTTCTCCTGAACGCCAGTGAACTGAAAGTCGAACCAAGTACTGATAAATTCGTATTTTTCAGGCTTCATTAGTTTTAATTCACATCAAGTTTAATAAAGGAATTCTGAGGAAATTGAAAAAAATCTTCAAATCTTTGCTTAAATTTAAAGCGATTTGTCGTACATGATTAAATATGCAATCCATTGTTATAAAACGTCTTTGATATGAAACAGTAATAATAATAAGAATAAAAATTTTGAACGAAGGCTTAACTTAATCAAACCTGCAACTCATTAGCGGGCCACGTGCGTAATAGTTATTGCTAACAACTTGTATTTTTTGGAAAGATTAATTAGTTAAATAACCATCTACTTATATTAACCAGTTAAGCGGCTGCGAAGTGATAATGCGTTCGAAGTGGTAGACTTTCCTGCAGAACACCAGTTTCCCCCCGCCCCTTGTAGGAAGTGAAGCATGAAGAAATCGGTGGACAGGAGGGTGTGAAAAGTATGCTCCCACTCTTTTGTAAGACTCCGTGTCATTTTCTCTCCAGCCTGGAGTAAATTGACCTTGATTTTCAAGTCATGTTTCTTTTGAAATACCTGTAGGGGAGACTGGGGACGGTTGTGACGCGGGGCGGTTGTGACAGTCGTCATATTAGCTAAACCATAATTAATACCTGGTTGAAGCAAATAGAGAGAGTATCAGCATGTTTGTCTGAATGTGTGTCAAAGCATTGCGGTAGCCATCGAGCGACATTAACGCTAGCAGACGGGTTGGTTACTTTTTAACAGTTAAAAGTAAGTTTTTTGTTCGATGTCTTTTAGTAATTCCTGTTGAATGGGTACAGATAGAGAAATGAAAGTTTTCTCCCCGTCAGTAGTGAACCTTAATAGTGAAATAGCAGTGATTACTTTTTATGTAGGCTATTTTGTATTGCCGTGGCGATTCAAAACTAGTGGGTTGGGGTCGGTTGTGACAAATTGCGTGGGGACGGTTGTGACTAGAGATGTAAAATTTCCGGAAATTTTGAAGTGATGGAAAAAAACCGGTTTTTTTTCCTGTTTTTTTCCGGAAAAATTGGAAAAAAATGAAAAATTGACTTTTTTACAATTAAAAAGAGCGTTTTTTAATAGTTTTGTTTTTCTTGGACCATTTGAAAGGTTAATCATTAAAAATATATGCAATCAACACATATTATTTTTCCTGATGGCAGAAATACGCATAATTAGGTAAGTTTTAAAAGGAAAAAAATAGCCTTTCTGTTTTATGACACAAAGCTTTCTTGGTCAAACCCCACAAATGAATCACATCGTCATTTCACTGTTAATATTAGATAAAGTGTGTCCAACCCTTACAATTAAATTTTCTATTTTAGACTGTCTTTAAAACTTAAAATAATAGATACTTATTAAATAATAAGTAGATACTTTCAAACATCAATAATAGTGTTTGAAAGAAAAATCAGAATGATTTTTCTCCTTTGCAATATAACCTCACTATCTAAAAATGAAAACTATTGAGTTCTGGTTTTTCCCCACCCAATCTAAATCCAAATAAAAATTGAATGACTTTTTTTTTTAACCTTTCTAATAGAAAACTATAAACTGCGTAATGGTTTCTAAACCTGAACAAAATTTAAACTGGAGTTTCAACTTACTGCACTGCCTTGCTAAGCACAATAGTCGTACCCCAACTTTTCAACAAAACCAGAGTTATTAACCAGAGGTTGCTCTCTGTTTCGTATAAGTTATTAAATTTTTTGTAAATATGCGGGAAAATATCTAAATACCAAAAGGAAATTAACAATTTTTAACAGAAAATTGATGAATCTATGATATAAAATTAAATATGTATGTGACAGTTTATTTTATACATACACAAATTAGAGGAAGTACATAAAGAAAATCAGTTTAAAAGTGAGGTAATGCATTTTGTATGAAAGAATTCATATTAATAAATGAAAATTTTTGTGCATAAGCACTTATCAATAATGAAATAATTTTACCTTTCAGTGGCGACATGTAATTTTTCATAAGAAATAATTTATGTACTTTTAATATCAAAAATACACTAATAGTAGGCTAATTATAAAATCTGTTGTGTTTACAAAAGTGGGAATTTAATCAGAATTATTTTTTTACCTAATTGAGCAGTGGTTCATTTATTACAAAACATTAAAATGTGTTTTTAACATAAATTTCTGTACTTATTTACTATTGCTTTAACATTTTCAATTAAAAATTGTGCTGTCCTAGAGTAGAGAACGTAATGTTTATAAAATGGCCAATATTCAAGTATTTCCTTAAAAACTGGATAAATTTTATTTATATTTTTTTTCTGCTTTCCAAGCTGAAAATTATCGGGTAGTATGACCAGAAATTGAAAATTTTAGCACAATTTCAATATCCAAATTTCATAATTATCCTAAAAAATTAGTACTTTGTACACGATTAAAAAATATGCTCTTTGATACCTGAAATGTAATTAAATAAGGAAAAAAAAAAGAAAATAATGGCTACATGCTTTTGCATCAAGATGCTTAGGGGATTTAAATGAAAAACCAAAATGCAGCAATAAATTAACGCTTCTAACAATTATACAAACAAAAGATTTTCTAGTCATTTCTTAAAAATTAAATGGAAAAATTCAATTTTTCCGGAATGGAAATAAACCTCCTCGGAAAAAAACGGAAAAAAACAGGTTTTTTTCCGAAAATTTCCGGTTTTTTTCCGACTATTTTCATCTCTAGTTGTGACACGAGTAAAACATGTTTTTATCATATTTGATGCCCATAAAACGCTTGGAGAAGACAGAAATAGGGCAGTGTGACCTAATGAAATGTAAAGAAGCTTATAAAGAAGTGAAACTTTTTTTCTCTTTCGGACAGCTTTGGAAATACATCGTTAATCGTAAGTCTTTGCTACGAAACATTCATTCGTAAACGCGATGGAGCCGGCCGGCGCTGTCACAATGAAAACAACGTGTGCATAGGTTATATTGCTCATAATAAAGTGCTTTTGAGCTTACATATGCGCTGAAAGCAGATATGAGAGTAAAATGGCTACTGAGAAATGGTTCCGTTCATTTATGAATAGAAATGTTTCACGTCTGTTCGTGTAGCTCATGCAACTAGACTTTCAAGACAACAAGCTTCAATAAAACAAATAAATGTAGAATCTTTCCTTGATACTTGAATATTGTTATGAACAGACACGGTTATGACCCACAGGATGTGCATAATGTTGCCAAAACAGACGTTACGAAATTCCAAAAACCTGATATTTTTGTAAGACTTGGTATGAGGCTACTTCAACTGAACGAGACACATTGTTAAAGTTAAACTTTCCCAGGTGAAGGTTATGTTGAATTACGTTTAATATTACTTGAAATTAAAAGTGATCTAGACTGTTTTGCTGTATTTTTGAACTTGTCACAACCGACCCCAAGCACTGTCACAACCGCCCCTGGGGTGGGGTCGGTTGTGACATTTTTTTCTTTTTTGTTTCATTTGGTCCTGTGAGTTAACTATTGTACTTAGGGAGAAAATTTTAGTGTTTATAAGCAGGCAAATAAACACTTTAACATAAAAACAACTTTAAACCAGCTCACAGGCATTGCTAAGGGATCTATGGGGGATCAAATGAAAATTGTCACAACCGTACCCAGTCTCCCCTATATTGTCTAACTCCGAATTTTTCGTACTTTCAAGTTTACAAATATAAATAATTTCTTATGTTAACTTCTTAAATTAATTCCTTAGAATGGTCGTTTTTAATATTTTTATCGGTTGGATTTTACTACAAAAAGATCCCTGAAAATGTTGTAAGATCTTATGATATGTCTAATCAATATTGATTAAGCTGTAATGTAAAATTTTTCAATCTTAATTCAATTGCTATTACGGGACTAAGTATCAGCATTATTTCTGCAATTTACGCCTGCATGGAAAAATCTCGTAGAAATGCTTTCTTAGTAATTTTAAAACTCGTATAATAGAACAGAAAAATTTCGTTACAACGAAGTGGACCACGTAGCTGTTCGTAATAGCGAGCGTGTCGTTGTAGTTGAATTCAAGTAATAAAGCGGGAGTTAAAACGGAACTGAACCCTGATTTCGTTTAAATTATATTTCGTTTTACTGATAATCGCTGCCACGAAGTTTTATCGTATAAGAGAAAGGGAAACAAAAAAAGTTTGACGACATTAGATAATAAAAAAATGTTTTATTATTTTATATTCTTCTGCAAATTTATTTTATTCTTTTGACAAAGTGATTGAGAAATCCGAATGTGGAAATTATTTTGGATATTTACGCATGTTAACACTAAAACTATTAGAAACGTTCCCGTAAAATAATGCGCAGCTAATGTATATAAATTTTGCCAATTATACAATATTAGAAATAGTAGCCATATTTTACTCAATAATAAGCATATTAAAATTTTATTTTTTATTTATCCACAGCATGAAAGAAAGACATAAAATGGTGGGCATTGAAATCTTCTTTTCAAATGTATATTACATTTACAGATGAGTATTGAGTAACTCACTTATGACTACAGATTAACTGCGAGGTGAATTAACGGAATTTCGCCTTGTTTTGGCGAGTCTTCCTTAGTGTACAAAATTTTCCTCTTAAGTTTCATATGTTTATTTTTCAGCTTATATTGAATTGTTAGAGACAACATTTTTAGCTTTTCGACTTTTCTCGTTAGACATTCTTTCATCCGGAGACAATGTTTCTGTTAACATGCAATGTATTTCCCTTCTTGCTTCAGTTTTTCTCGGCACCTTTTCTGTCATTCAGCGGTTACTCGTGAAATGTTTGAAAAATTTCTTTTATTGGAATGAAAAACCTTTCTTAGATACGGAAGAAAAATATGTGCATGCATAAACACATGCTACACATTGGAAAGCTGAGGGCCAAAACAGGGACCCTTGCACTAATTAAAAGATTCTAAAACACTAAACGAATTAAAATAACGCTATTTATATTTAATTTCATCAGTATTGTTAATTAGATATAGGTGTGTACACTGTACAAGTCCTAACTCTCCCTTTACACCCTAAAATACCATTAGGGCACATTAAATGCTTTTAAAAAGTTAATATTAGATTGTACTGACCGTAACTCACTTTTCGCGTGACTCACGTTACAAAATAAACATCCTTATTTTTTGAATAAAAAAGCAAAAAACTCTAAATTGGCCTATAATTTATTTTTTGTAATATACCTGAGTAGGAGAAACAGGAAAAAAAATCATTTATAAGCTATAAAATTTAGAAATATTAAAAAAATTCAGTTTTCGTGACTCACGTTACAAAAATTTAATGGTTTAGAAGCTACTTTAAAAAATTATTTTAAGAATAAATTTCAAAATGTACTATTAATAATTGTTTTTTTTATCGAACAAATCTGTCAGGAAAAATGCAATTAAATTGTGGAAACAGACTAAACCAATAAAATATGCTCGTTTAAAATTGTGTCTAGCAGAGAGAGACTTTTACGAGATTATTGAGCTCATAGAACAAGTTCTCTTACAAAAAGAAAATGGTTCACCTGAAGTTACCTTATTCTAATTTGTAAACTTTAATCAATATAGAGAACGTACAAAAAAATTAAGAAAATTTTTTAACATTTTTGTTTAACACCGAGTTTCCATGTTGCCTGGAATTGCCCTTAATACACTTCTATTAGTTTCACATGTGGGTTTGTTTGTTTGTAAGTATGTATGTAACTGAATAAAAGATAAAATTCACATTCTTTACAAACGGGCAATTCCACGGTAACTTACGTTACAATTCGACCAACTCTTGTGCAGTTAGCTCCTTAGTACAGACCAATATTGTTATAAAAACCTTGTACAAAAGCATTCAGTGAAAATGACAGTCAAAAGCAAAATAAAAATGCAAAAATATTCGATGCACTTAAATTTTATAAAATTTAGCAGTCAAAAATAAGGCAGTAACTTACGTTACACAAAAAGGGAATGGCATAATATGAAAATTGGTTCTAAGGCAAATTTCTGCTCTATTACAGCTGTTTTCTTGTTTTTTGAAGTATAATTTATCAGTTTCTTATAATATTTAGGAATTAATTTTCATAAATTAAAAATTTTATTTTAACAATTGAATTTTATGGGAAATTTTAACTGGGTAACTTACGTTACAGTAACTTACGTTACAAAATTTCACTTACAAGCATATCTTTATTACAAAAATTAATGAATCAAAATTACAGCTTAGTTTAGATCAAAATACTGAAAATTAACAATTATGAGTTAAATTTACAGAAATTTAATGCCAAACTCAATGATCAATCAAAAATATTACAAAACATAAGACTGCATACTGGCCGCTAGTATTAACAAGTTCAGGTAATTATATTTTCGAATCATGTTTTCTCTTATAATAAATTTCCTCTGTCGTTTCTGGCCATTTCTAATTGGTTCCAACAGCAGCCATTACTTTTACTTTAAACTCGTTTTCTTCAATAATCGTCACAACTCAAGGATACAATGTATTTTCGTACTTCACCACACACCAGTCACCAGCTTTTATCTCTGTTTTTTCTTCTTGTTCCTTAAAATACTAACTAAACGAAACCCTACATTTTGTTCATTTCAGGTTCTTAAATGGTCATTGTCAATGTGCGGATCTTCAGAATATTTTTTTCATACATTTTGCTCTTTCTAACATATTTAAATACTATCAAGAGTGACTTTTATTTATGAATCTGTAATATCCACATGACTTTTCTCGTACCCCTTCTACAGCGCACCTTTTCTGCAGAGTTCAGTGGCATTTTAATGCAGAACAAAATATATTTCAATTGAAAGAGATAAACTATTTTTATATTTGTTTTTTCCAAAACATATTTGATAACTTTAAATCATAACAGAAGTCATTTTTGAATAATTCATAGTACATTACCTCCTAAATATTCTGAATGCAGTGATATTGGTTAGAGAGAATTAGTATCTTAAAAGCCAAAAAGAAACATGTAATTTATAATAAAGGTGTATTGTAATCTTATTAACAAATAGAGACATTTTAAGAAATATGATTAATTTAAATTAAGTAAATACAGTTTAATTAAAAGAATTCTTGAATAAATTACTTCTATTAAGCACATAGGTTTTATTCACAATTTACTTTATTTCTAAACACAAGCATTTAAGTTCTACTAAGGTAACTTACGTTATCTGCATATGTGGGTAACTTACGTTACACGGTTTGATTGTAGTACAAAAAATTAAATAAACAATATTCAAAAGAAAAGTACTGTTATTTGCTTAGTACACATCTATGAGAAAGAAAATATAACATAGTTAACATTGTATTGCCCTTTCTTTATTTGCTGTAAAAACTTTAACGTGTTTTTTGTAACTTACGTTACATAGAATAGAGCCTTTTTGAAATTGACATAAATCACTTAATTAAATTGAAAACACTTGTTTCATCAATTCACAATATTAATTTAAAGTGTAATAAACAACAATCTTCCTTTGTCACATTTATCTAATGGAAAAAATTGAAACTTATTAATGTTGAAAGTTTGACCATTTGCTTCACTGAAAATAAAATACTCTAATACCAACTTCAAAGTATTGCTGAAACTAAAAAACTACATTCCTAACCATAAAAATATTTTTGAAAAAAAAATTGAACCGACTTCGGAACTTCACTCAGCAAATGCTCTAAAAAGTAAAAAATAACTTTATTCTTTGAACACCATCGATACTACATTTAAACATAAGTTTTGAAGTCGGCGCAAAAACTATAGGTAAAATGATGCTTACTATATTTTGCCAACCTTTTCAGAGAAATCATTGAAAATTGAGAGCTGAATATTTGTACCATTACATAAATATGTATTTTTCTATGAATGCGAATGCGAATAAAGAGCCTGGATTCATTTAAACTTATATTTATAGTTTCGAATGATTCTATTTAGCTTTTTTGCGCCGACTTCAAAACTTATGTTTAAATGTAGTATCGATGGTGTTCAAAGAATAAAATTATTTTTTACTTTTTAGAGCATTTGCTGAGTGAAGTTCCGAAGTCGGTTCAATTTTTTTTTTTTTTTCAAAAATATTTTTATTTTAATCTTTTTAGTGTAAATGTACATATGATATATAAGGTAATGTTTCCATTGCAAAACTTCACCTAATTTTCTTAAGTAAATGCTTCATAAAATAAACTATGTAAGAAAAAAAAAAGAAAGTATCAACGCGTCTAAAATTTTAAACGATTGACACTAAAAAATAATCCTTGTTATTCTCTGGTATTTATTTGTGTACTAGTTAAATATTAACGGCTTTTCAACTAATTTATGTTTCAAAACAACACTAGATTCTCGCAGTTCATAAAATTTCACGACGTATTACATAGGTGGCCCGCTAATGAGTTTTATGTTTGATTCAGTTAAGCCTTCATTCACAATTTTCATGATCATTATAATAACTGTTTCATATTAATCACGTTCTGTAACAATGGATTTCATATTTAATCATTTAGGACAAATCGCTTTAAATTTGAGCAAAAATTTGGAGATTTTCCTCATTTTCTTCAGAATTCCTTTATCAAACCTTATGTAAATTAAGACTAACAAAACCTGAAATATTACGAATCAATCAGTACCTGGTACGACTTTCAGTTCGTTGGAGTTCAGGAGAAAAAAGCAGGACATAGAAAGATACTCGGTTTAAAATTTTCAAAAAGACTATAGAAAGAAGTTTCATTATGCAATCCAGAGAAGCCTGGCGTTCAAAATGGTCATTATTACGATTACTGTGATCCCAATTTCTTTTTCGAAAGATTTCTTCAGGTTCCCGTTATCGAACCCAGACCACGAGAGGATGGGACCAATCGGAAAGAAAGACCTTTCTAACAAAAAAAGAATTTTTGAAATCGGTCCAGGCGTCTTCGAGTAATCTTGGAACATACCGAAAAAAAAAAATTTCTCCGACGAATTGTATAACCTCCTCCTTTGTTGAAGTCGGTTAAAAAATTGTTATAAATAAGAAACTTCTAACATTTTTAAACCAAAAAATATGCAGAACAACTACATTACTCGAGTTTAATTTTTTCAACGCTTTTCCACATTTGCATGGAATTGCCCAAATATAAAAGTAATGTATTTAATACTATTATCTATACTAAAGGTTAAACTAGATTACATGTTGATGTATTATAAGTATTTCAGTTATTTGTATGCAACTCTGAATAAAAGATAAAATTCACGTTCTTACATAAACATAACTGCAAACATAAAAGTAATACATTCAATATTATTATTAATACTAAATCCCAACCTATATTGCATGTTAATAGATTATAAGTACATGTAAACTTAGAGAGAGAGCGGATATTCAATAGTTTTGAAAATCAGAGGGAAATCAGTTTGAGTATCATGAAGTATAGTTTAACCTTTAGTATCAACGAAAGTATTAAATTTATTACTTTTATATTTGTAAAGAAAAAACTCTCTAAAACGTACTTTTTAGCTTTTTTAAACTATAATTATTAAATTATTAGTTTCACATGCGCGTTTGTTTGTATGTATGTATGTGGGTGAATATCAGGAAAAGTGCCAATTTGACCATGGAAATTTTCAATTTTTAAAGATACTCAGAAAATAAAATTAATAGGGTATTTCAAATACACATTAGTAACAATATTTTTTAAAATTTCGGGGCATGGTCAAAGTGAACATTTACCCCTCTTTTAGGGGGGTTGTCTTTGAGCGTTACCGACATGATGAGAATGCTACCGAACTGACAAATATTACAGATTTTACACTTAGTGCACACAAGTAAACACTTTCACTACCTTAATGTTTAAAAACAAAATAATTATTACTTAGAATATAATAAAATTTTCAGAGCCTGAACGCTTTTTAGTTTTATAAGTAAAATTAGAGACTAATTAAAAGTTAGTTAAAGTCTAAATAAGTGCGACTTTTCAAACAGATAAATAGATGAGCAGTTAAAAATAAAAATAAAATGAAATTCTTAACACAATCTTTAAAAACGAAATTAGATCAATACAGTCAGAGTTTGGCGGGGGAGGGAGATTTTCACTAAACTGTTCATAAGTTTCCATTTTAAAACAAAATTATATTTTTGGGTGCAGTAGTTAGAAAAGAAGGTCGGAATATTGATGTAAAAGAAAAGAGGGTGAAAAAAGGCAATAATTTTGTTTGAAAACTCAAATTTTGCGGAAAAATTAATGTTTTTGAAGCATTTAAAAAACAATGAATAAACTGCTAAAATGGGAAAATTCAGCAGGAAAAACGATGCACTTGAATCTACCTTTGTACTTTAAAACTCAACAAACTCATAATACGAAGAAAAAATTGCGAAAAAAGATCGGTAACGCACGCATCAGTTTCGTAACAAATACCTTCTACTCGGCGCTGCCGACATGACCGCTGCCGACATGACAAATTTCCCACAATATGATAGCTGAACATTCCTAATTGAAGATTTGAAAATAAAAAAACCTTATTGTGTCCATGACAATAGGTTCCTTTTTAATTATGCAAAAATAAATTGAAAAATTACTTTATTTTGTGTCTTAAATTCCGCTGCCGACATGTCACTTCATTTAGTAGAAACAGAAAAGTCAAGATTGAAAAAATCTTACCTATAATTTAATGCAGCCGAAGTGAAAATTTTCCATCGGAACTGAAACATCACATATTAGAGCTTCTCCCAGCGTAATTTTTTGGCGCCAAAAAATGTTTTGTCTAGATTTTATCATTCCGGAAGTTGGTTCACTCCTCATGTTGTGAAAACTTGTGACAAGCAGAAATTGCTTTTTTTTATCGATCTAAATTCATTTTATCTAAAACTCAAGAGTTAAACGTCATAGATGAACATAAAACACGTTATTTCCTTTTGTATTTGTTTCTGCTGCGATGTTTTATAATCCACAGGATTTTTTAGAACTTTGCGATTCGAATGTGTGACGCGCTGCCGACATGACATTGAGACAATAAAAAGAGTTCTATTGTCACAAATTAAAGTAGAACCTGAAAATTTTGTCATGGGATGTATGTGCGACGCAGTTTACTGTATGAGAAAAGAAAAATTTTTGATTTTTATTTGGAAGTGCTTGAGAAATTCATTTGTGACATAAATTAGCACTTTCCTGATATTCACCCATGTATGTATGTAACTCTGAATAAAAAATAAAATGCACGTTCTTTACAAATATAAAAGTAATACATTTAATACAATAATTAATGCTGAAGGCTAAACTATATTAGGGTTGGTTAGGGTAACTAGGTCCCCTTTTTAGAACAGTTCGTTTTTAAAGCCTTATACAACAGTTTTAAAGCAAAACAGTTTAAACTTGGTGACTTATTTTATTTTAGACATTATATTAACAAGTACAAGTTCAGCATTATTTCCGAAAAAATGCTTTAAATATTTTAACCTATCGTATTCTTTAAAAAATGACGTGGGGTAAAAAATGACGTAAGTGAGCCATCCTCCATTTAGCTATATTTAAAGTGAGCATATCTAAAAAAGGGGTTTGCGGATTCTACCTGATAAAGTATGTAAAATTTTAACATGCATTTTTCTTTTAGAAACAGGAACAGATGTTTAGCCACATATTTTAGTTGTGTGAAAAAGTAATTAGTCATACACTTTGATGCATAATTAAGTATTCAAATGCTGTTGTAAAACGTTAAGTTGCAAGGAAAATAATCGTCCCTTACCATACAAAATCAATATGAATTCTCACCTATAAACTATATCATAACGCCTAGAACCAACTTAATTTGAAATAACTTGCATCCCTGAAGCTTAAAACGATGTTTGAGACTGTTAAAATATTGATAAAAAAACAGTATGGTAACGGACTTGACATTTGGTAACGGATTTGACCGGTAACGGACTTAACATTTCAACCAAAAATCTCAAATTATGGCTAGGTGGTCGAATTTAAAAATTAAACAACGGTACACATTTTCTTAAAGTTGTATAATAAACAATATTTAGGGGTAAAATTTGAGAAAAAGTAAAAATTAATACTAAAATCTTTGGTAACAGACTTGACAAAGAATAAAAATACGCACCTGGAAGCAGGGCCCGATTAACCCCCGTGGTTAAGGGAAGCTCAGTCTCATTTTGAGGCCCTCCACTTTTTGTTGTGGTGAAAATTTCTAAAAATATTTGGTAAATTTAAAATCTAAATGATTTAAGAGTAAAAAAAGCTGTTAAAGTACAATATAGCACAGTTGGGACAAATTATATTGAACCATCTCTCTTTAAAGCTAAATATAAAAGTCGGAACTTGAATTTTTTTGTAGCTTTTCAGTCATTTTTGGGCCTCCTAAAAATTTGGAGGGGAAGCTCAAGCTTCCCGAGCCTTTTGGGTAATCAGGCCCTGCCTGGAAGAAATCTTGTGCAAAACGCCACAGCAATATTTCTCGACTCAGGAAAACAAAACGGTACGAAATAGTTACGTCACTAATTCGTTAAAATAACTGTATAAGTGTTACCATCTTTTGACGGCAATAAATACCTTTTTTAGCTAAAATAATCTTAGGGTAACGGACTTGACAAGAACTGCCGGACAAAATATATTCATACATTTCTTAATGAAAAAAAATTACTATTGTTAATATTTATTATGAATATCATACACTAATAGTCAATACATAAAAACAATTTGTTGTATTTGCTTTTTTATACCATTAAGTAGATAAAAATTATAGTTGAACTTGCGACAATTAGAAATGGACAAGCGTTTTTGGCTTGATTCTCATTTTTAAAGACTAATATAAAAGTAAATAAATGAATTTCAATAATTTGATGAGTGATAGATTTTTTGGGGGTATTTCTTGCAGAAAATAATTGTTCGCATTGAATTTAAAATATAAGTTATACTTCAAAATCGTCTTTTTAACCTCCGGACAGCAAATGTAAGCAAATTTTGAAAATGACCCGCATAACAGAAAATAACAAAGCGGAATACAAAACAATTATATCTGAAATTTATTAAAAGCCGTTTTAAAAAATTAAAACGCATGTTTTTTGCTTTTGCATATAAATTAGTGTTGAATAAACATAATTAAATCGATAAAGATCAATTTTGGTTTCAAAAAAATATAGGTTGGAAAAAAATAAAACAGTTAATGGCAGCGTCTATATGAAGTTTGCTGAGGGAGAAAAATCATTCCCTTACATTAAGCCAATAAAAAGTGTAGCTATTTCCATTCTTTCTATCAAATTTAGTAGTAATTTTCTCATTTGTCTCATATTCTAAAAGTAGAACTTCATAATACTTTATGATTTTCTGTGATACAAGTTTCCCAAATATATAGTTACCCAGCTTTTACAGTTTTTGTAGCTGAACCTTCAATTCCGTCTAGATCCGCATCATTATCTTTCATTTCATCTTAGAAATGTCTTCATCAGAACTGCTTTTAATTTTGAAATCATCAGTATTATTCGGGAACCCACCACCCCATAGTGAGGGGATCCACTTACCCCATAGTGAAGGAGCCCACTTACCCCCTAGTGAGGAGGCCCACTTATCCCATAGTGAGGAGACCCACTTATCTTAATAGAGAAAAACTGCGAGGTAAGTGGGAGCCCTCCCCTTAAACACTTATTGAAAAAAACTTTGTGTAAAAATTCCTAGTGCGATGTGTACTTCATGTGAAAATCTACAAGAAAATTTAATGTACATAGGAAAAATAATAAAAACTAACCTCGAAACACTTCTTTGAAAAATGTTGCTTGAACTAGCAAAAAAAAATTTTTTTTTTTTTTTTTTGAAAATTTTTTTACAAATTATATGATCTAAAAACAATTCCCATGACACCCAATTTTTTGCAAAACCAATCACTGTGATAAAATATAACATGATTAGCATAAAAAAGTATAAAAACCATATGCGTATTTCAGTTTTAAGGGGGGTGACCCACTTACCCCAGTGGCTCACTTTCCCGAACCAACCCTCCTACATGTTATTTTGTTTGTATGCAACTCTGAATAAAAGATAAAATTCAAGTTCTTTGCAAACATAAAAGTAATAGATTTAATACTATTTTTTAATACTAAAGGCTAAACTATGGGTTGATGTATTGAAAGTTCATGTAAACTTAGCGGATATTTAATAGTTTTAAAAGTTAGTGGGAAATCAAAGTATCATAACTCTAAAAGCGTATTTTTTAGTTTTTTTAAACTATAATTTATTTGTCTGATTTGCAAAGGGTCCTTCCATATAAAGTCAACAAAGGGGCCGTGCCGCACCATTTTTGATTTTGATGATATTTGGTAGATAATATGCACCAATATTCTATACTTCCAAACTGCTTTATTTGTTTCTCGAAAAAATTTTATTCTCGAGATATAGCCATTTTTTTGCTCCGCCGATGAGTAAAAATCGGCATTTTTGATCTTTTTTCTAAGAGCTCTGGTAAATTTATTTAAAATGGTAGAAAGATCAAACATGACTTATTTTAAAGCTGAAAGAATGAATTTTGATTTGTGCATAAAAAGAAACGGTTTAAGTTAAACTGAAATATAAATTTTCCCGGATCAATTCGTAGTTCAAAAAGTGCCGTTTTCGTCATTTCAAGCATGAAAATGTATACGAAGGACTGGCAGTGTGGTTCCAATTTTTTTTCTCTTGTACCCAGGTATATATACTAGAAGCATAGAAAAGAATAAGATGATACAAGTAGTCCTTCATTATGAAAAAATTGCTTAAACTTGAGAAAAAACGAAAATTGGTATTTTTCACTCCCCAAAAACGGCCTGTGGAACAGGTAGTAAAAATTTACAGATGCATGGAGTAAAAAGGTGTTACATTGCCCTTTGAAATGAAACAAAAACTGTCTTGTTATTCCAAGGCATTAAAGAGATATAAGCTTTTAAACTATGAGAAAAAATGAGAAATATCCTTTTTCACTCCCCAAAAACGGCCTGTGGAATAGGTAGTAAAAATGTGAAAATGTATGGAGCAAGAAGGTATAACATTGAACTTTAAAAGAAAACAAAAACTGTCTTGTTATTCCAAGGCATTAAAGAAATATAAGCCTTCTTAGTAAGATGATTATTATAAAAAAAAACCTTAAACTTGAGAAAAAATGAAAAATGACCCTTTTCTTTCCCCAAAAATAGCCTGTGGAACTCTTAATAAAAATTTACAAATGGATGAAGGAAGAAGGTGTTACATTGCCTTTTAAAACGAAACAAAAACTGTTTTGTTATTCCCAGGCATCAAAGAGATAAGGCCCTCTGAAAATTGAAAATCCATGCAAGATCGTTTTGAAATAAGTTAAAGCAATTATGAACATAAATAAAGTCTTTTCATGCAAGAACTCTAAAAATATGTATCATCAAATATATAATTCAAAATATATCGTAAAATGGTTGTAATTTATTTGTAATGTTGACACTTCGGAAACAGTTGTACTTAAAACCAGTGATCCGAATGTCCACACATCAATTAAAATTGCATTTAAAATTTAATTGCATGTCGCTAAGAAGTTTCTAGTTTTACATTTACATTTGAATGAAATTACAAATTTTTTTATAAAAATCCGAAATTTCTACATAATTAAAGCTACAGCTACAACTAAAAGGGATTTTTGCTAATTGATTATTTGTTAGAGTTTATCTTCATAATATTTAGTTGTACATTCATTACAAATTAAAAGAAAACTCTGATAACAGAAACACTAAAAAAAGTTTTAAGTATAACTTTTTCAGATGTTTCTACGTCACATATAAATTAGACGTTTTGCGATGTGAGCCAATATTTAGAAAAGTGCCAATTTGAAGTTGGAGTTTTCTGAAAAAAAAATTTCTTTGCAGAAAAAAACTAATATTGGATTTTAAGTCTAAATTGGGTCTAAATGCAAGAAAATAAAAGGGGGGAGGTCAAGGAAGTTATTTACCCCCTCCTTAGATTACTCACTTTTAAGCCGTTACAGATCTGATGAATGTTACAGATCTGATGTTAATATGAGTTACATATTTGAGTTTATGCTTTCAGTCTTCGTTAACATCTCTAAATATGATATCATTTCCTTGCATTTTTAACATAGAATTAAGATAATTATATTAAAATATATATATTAGGCTAAAAAATCAAATTTCATTATGAAAAAGCATTTCTTGGAAATAAAAATAAGCCATAAGGTTTTTAGATAAAATAAATTATGAGATTACCAAATCCAAGCTAATAAAACATTTGTTTTGTTTTAAAACAACTCACAACTTCAACTTTTTCAACACACAACTCTGCTGCTTGCTTTTCTTTAATTAGTTGCAGGAAATTTAATTTCTTGATCAGAAATTCAAATTTAGTATGCTAGTTATTATCTAGTTATTTAGCGAAGTTATGAGAAATTAAAGCACCAAAAAAATTAATTAATTAATTAATTAATTAATTAATTAAAATAATAATTATTAATTAACTTAATTTCTGCAGTGTCAATTTTTCTTATTTTACTAACTTCTATTGTTAGGTCATACAAACCACAAATGAAGCAATTGTACTAAAACTCATTGCTTTTCATTTTTTAAGAACAAAAATATTCAATATATATGGCTAAAGTATGATTTTTGCTTTTTATAATTCTGAAACGTGTGAGTTAGTTCTGTAACATATTTGCTGTTTTTCAATGTTACCGCTCTGACTGTTACCGATCTGACAAACTGACAAAGTTTTTTTTTTTATTTCCGAGTCGATCGCACTAAACCAAAATCAAACACGTGGTTTTTTCACTTGTAACAAAGGACTATACTTATATATAAAATAATTTTTAAAATAATAAAAACTGTGCATTTTAGAGCGTGTTACCGATCTGATGACTCAAATGACACACATTTTATAAAATCACTTTAAAAAATCTTACTTACAATTTTAGATGCAGAAATGCAAATTTTTAATTACGATTCGATAAAACTTTCCACCAGGTACTCAGTATCACGTGGTATAGGTGTAGGAAATGATTTTGGGAGCCTAAACATAGATCGGAAGTTATTGTTACCACTCTGACGGCGGAACTTGGGACACGCTTATTTCGCATCAGCTAGAAAATCAGAAATCGATTAAAACAAAAATGAAGTAAAATATTAACAAAGGGGTAAAAATAGAATCGTTTTTTGTGCAAGTGCGTTTTTTTGGGAAGTTAGAAAGTGCGCATGACCTGTTTGCATGCTAAGCTTTGCTACTTGGGACACGTTACCGATCTGATTTTTGATGTATAAACACAATATTTTCTGATGAAAAAAATTTTTTTTCTGATGTTATTAGATGAAATGAAAGAGAAACTTATCTTCTTTCTGGGAAAAATTATTTTTTTAACTAGTTATTGAAATACTGGTGAAAATTCACTTGGGACTCAAATTGGCACTTTTCTAAATATTAGCTCATGTATTTTAAATTATATATTTAATGGGAATACATATTTTTTCTCTTGCAGTTCTTGCATAAAAAGACTTAATATTCATAATTGCTTTAACTTTATGCAAAAAAAAAAAATGCGTAAATTTTCAATTTTCAGAGGGTTACATCTCTTTTATGCCTGGGAATAAAAAGACAGTTTTTGTTCCTTTTAAAGTTCAAGGTAATATCTTCTTGCTCCATGCATTTGTAAATTCTTACTACCTGTTCCACAGGCCATTTTTGGGGAGTGAGAAAGGATATTTTTCGTTTTTTCTCATAGTTTAAAAGCTTGCCTTGGAATAACAAGACAATTTTTGTTTCATTTTAAAGGGTAATGTAACACCTTCCTACTCCATGCATTTGTAAATTTTTATAACTTGTTCCACAGGCCGTTTTTGGGGAGTGAAAAATACCAATTTTCGTTTTTTCTCAAGTTTAAGCAATTTTTTCATAATGAAAGACTACTGGTATTATCTTATTCTTTTCTGTGCTTCTAGTATCTATAACTGGGTGCAAGAGAAAAATAAATTGGAACCCCACTGCCAGTCCTTCATATACTTTTTCATGCTTGAAATGACGAAAACGGAACTTTTTGAACCGCGAATTGACCCGGGAAAATTTATACTAAGGCTTAACTTAAACCATTTCTTTTTATGCAAAAATCAATGTGCATTCTTTTAGCTTTAAAATAAGTCATGTTTG
>JAXGGA010004352.1:0-89405 GCA_038373865.1 Uloborus plumipes
CAAAAACGTATTGTAACAAAATTGAGCTGCGATGATCATTTCTCCGGCTTATTACTGGACGCGCGCGCGCGCGCGATTGGCCTAGATTCTTGGTGACTTTCCTAAGTTCAGGTCATCACTTTCGCCCTTAGATGGAACAAGGGTAGTAGGAAAACGGGTTAAGTCAAGTACGGTCTGCTCGGATGCCAGAAGTCATGGTCACCAAGACTAAGATTAGGATGCATGGCACGAGACGGCTTTTGCCCGAGGAAAACTCTAAGGTGAACTGGACGTAAGTCTTGCTTGTACAACACAAAACTCTCAAATAAAAGTTACATATAATAGTCTATAAGAGCTAGCAACGTTTTCGATTGACAATTGAAGGGCTTGGAGGATGAAGGGACTAAGTCGCATTTTAAAAAATGAACATTCTGTACAATGGTAAGCAATAGATACGTGTGAGCAAATAAAGAGCATAGGGCAGCTTGGCTGAAGCCGCCAAAGCATACATGGTACCAGAGTGATCGCTCTGGCGGCGCTCTGATGGCAAAAGGCAGCAGAAAAGACCAAACTGCTCTTTCCCGTTTCCTTAGCGGCCATCTACTGACAATGACGTTCATTAACGGAACTAGAACCTTCGAGATGTGCACTGAGTGCTCTTCTGCTCAGGCCTCCCCTGAGCATATTTTATTATGTCTGGGGCTTCCAAAGTGGATCTTATCCAAAACCCCTTGATGGTTATTGACTTTCTACGGGTGAACAGACCCATGGACCTGATTTAGCTCTCCTGGTCTCGGGGATCAGAACAACCAACAAGCAAATAAAACTTGGAACGTCAAACAGTAGATGTCAATAGCCCAAACGGTAGATGTCAATAGACCAATTTCATACGCACACGAATGACAAAACCAGAAAACAAAAAAGCTGCAACAACTACAACAATAAAACTTTAAACTTTAATGACTCGCAATTTCTGTTTTGTCTCATAAACCCTTCATTTCCAAAGCCCTTCAATTTTAAGATTTGTCAGGCTCTTTAATATATCTTTCTCTACGCTCTTCTGCACAGAATGCGGGGGTGTCTGTCGGCTGAGAAGCGGTTGCGTTTTTAAACAATTTTGGGGCAATGAGAAACTTAAACCTGTCGTAAGTATGTCATGCAACACATCAACGGAAAGCTCTATTTCTTGCCTTCAAAATACAATCGTTTTTGAATTTTTATTCTACCAAAATTACAAAAGAAATTGCATGTAAAAACTTTTTTTTTCCGTTTTTAACAGCTCTGTATTTCGTACTATTTTGGAAGTAGAAACCCAAAACTTGGCAGGATTACTTATCTTGTCATATGCGTCCTTCACACCAATTTTTGGTTAAATCGGAGATGGTGAGGTAAAAACTTTTTGTTTCATGATTGATTTGACGTGGAATTTTCCAAAAATGAGTTAAAAATTGCTATTTTTTCCAGTACAAATGTAATGCGCAGTAAACAACGCACCCACTCTTAGCCGCCAGACACCCGGCATACTTCTCAGAAGAGCACAGGGTATGTGTTAAAGAGCCAGACGCGTCTTAACCCATTAATGCCTGACATTTTTTTTACAAAGGTATTTTGTATACTGGTTACAAACAGTGTTTAATGGACAGGAAAAATAATAAAAAAAATATTATGTAAAAAATAATTTTTTTATTAAGGAAAGAAAAATCGTCCCTCAAAAGTTACGATAGACTCCTGAGGGTACATACTTATTTTACTAATAATTTTTTCTGCCTACGATATAATATTTAAATAGGCATTTCATAAGAAGAAATAAAATCAGCAATGAACGTAAACTGGGAAGCTGGGAATCACTTTGAAAACTTAGCTTTTTTTCTTGAGATTGTGAACGATGTCATTTTTGATAGAGATCCTATTAAAACTGCTACAGAACACACTTTACAATGGTTATGTGCCGCAATCTGTTAATAACGAATTGAAACGATACCAAGGACTCATTAAACACTATTATTTGGTTGAAATGTTCATTTGGGGGAACTTCAGACCCTTTTTTGGACCGTCCCTAAAAAAGGACGCTAGGCATTAATGGGTTAAAATAGTTGTTCTTTCGACGTTGCTAACTCTTGAACTATAAGCACGGTTCCCAGGGACGAAGAAACTAAAAGTTCGACCCAACGGTTAAAGTACTTTGGAAACACCTATATATTTTTGTGTAGTGCAGCACAGCACGTGCAGTCGTACTGTTTCTCCAGTGCTTTTCTATATCCATTTTATAATTTAGTAGTTGTTCCCGCTCGGCTGTACTCGTGCTATAAAGAGAAGGAAACATCTTGGAGTAAATGTAAATTTCTTTTTCGCATCAAAATAAAAAAAGATTTTGCTTCGATAATTAAAATGCAAGCACAGAACTTTATCTAAGCTCCAAGCATCTTCTATCAAGTAATTCCGTAAAATGGGGTCTATAGGATCAGCGGGGTGATTCGGAATAAAACTTCTTGATCGTACAAAGAAATTCTTCATAAATATACCGTCGGGTATTTTTGGCAGTTACATTTTTTTTTTGAAAAGGTTATATTATAAAAAGTATTAAGCAATATTTTTATCATTCTGGCAACACTATTAGCTTCTGTGCAAGGTTTCAAGTGGGACGCTAAAAAACATCAAGTTTCCATGGTCTGCAAAACTTGTATGTAAGTACAGACCCCTTTACATTTCAAATCTAAGAATAGTACTTTTTCATTATGCATATATCTGAGCAGCAGAGTACCACATTAGAAGAGACAACATATTTTAATTTTGGCATAAAAATGGAAAATTCTTCATTATATCATAGGATAAGGATTTGAGGGGTGAATCGGAACACTTTTTTCTGTTGTTTCAATTCAAATTTATTTAAAGGAAACTGTTTGAAAAATCAAGATTTTAACTCCAATTCTTCTAGTCAAGACAAAGACAAGGATTTCTTACTGTTTAGATTTTAGAATGGCAGAAAGTTGCAGATTTAAAAAGAGTTTTGCTCCAGGAGACTTCTTTTTACTTAAAATACATGGGAAGTCATACAGACTTTATGTATAGCAAAAGTCCAGCACACAGGCAGTGATGAATAAGCAGACTTTATGTAGCAAAAGTCCAGCACACAGACATTAATGAAAAGTAGAAAAATCTTACGGGACAATCCCCGAAACCTAGAGATTTCAAGAAACGAAAGAAAAAGCAGTGTTCATCCCAGAAGATGTTATGAAAAAACTTAAGCCAAGCCACAACTGCTAGTTTTAAAGACTAGTACATATTTATGGACGACATGAGTGACTTCAATTTATGTTACAGCTTTGTACTTCAATTCAAAAGGATTTCTTAAATTTAATTTTAATTTTTCATCAGTTCAAAATTATTTTGAATTTTGACAAATCATAAACGTTCACTGGTACAGAAAACAAACTTTTATTTGACAGTAACTATCTGTTATAATTCTCCCCCATCAATATTACTCTTGTTTGAGAGAGCTACTTAGAGATGTAAAATTTCCGGAAATTTTGAACCGATGGAAAAAAAAACGGTTTTTTCCGGAAAAAAATTGGAAAAAAATGAAAAATTGACTTTTTTACAATTAAAAAAAGCGTTTTTTAAACGTTTTGTTTTTCTTGGATCATTTGAAAGGTTAATCATTAAAAACATATGCAATCAACACATATTATTTTTCCTGATGACAGAAATACTCATAATTAGGTAGGTTTTAATAGGAAAAAAATAGCCTTTCTGTTTTATGACTCAAAGCTTTCTTGGTCAAACCATACAAATGAATCAGATCGTCATTTCACTGTTAATACTGGATTAAGTGTATCTAACTCTTACAATTAAATTTTCTATTTTAGACTGCCTTTAAAACTTGAAATAATAAGTAGATACTTTCAAACATCAATAATACTTTTTGAAAGAAAAATCAGAATGATTTTTTTCCCTTGCAATATAACCTGACTGTCTAAAAATGAAAACTTTTGAGTTCTGGTTTTTCCCCACCCAATCTAAATCCAAATAAAAATTAAATGACTTTTTTTTTTAACCTTTCTAATAGAAAACTATAAACTGCGTAATGGTTACTAAACCTGAACAAAATTTAAACTGGAGTTTCAACTTACTGCACTGCCTTGCTAAGCACAATGGTCGCACCCCAACTTTTCAACAAAACCAGAGTTATTAACCAGAGGTTGCTCTATGTTTCGTATGTGTTATTAATAAAATGTTTTGTAGTCATTTGTGATTGGAAACTTTTTTTTTTAATCTGCTGAATAAATAGTCATCACAACAAAATATATGGAGGCGCAGCTCTTTAAAATGCAATATCTCAGTTTGAGCTCAATTGCAGATTCTACTATGTGCTTAGCAAGCACGGCAATATACATTTAGTTCGCATAGTCAGCGGAAACCTCATTCTGTGGCTGAAGTTATGCTTATTCATTTCATGAAGAAGTAAAATTAGTTCTTCACTAAAAGGACGTTGGTTTTGTTAAAGAAGTTTCTGTGTAGAGTTGTGTTGAGAGAGTTTTAATAGTTGACAGCGTTGAATTCTGCTTGGAATTTGCAATAAAGGTAAGTGTACTTACTTTAATATAGTTTTTTTTAAATTATTATTTAGTTATTTATTTTATATTTTGTGCTACTTTAAATACACAGAACGTTAATAATTATTATCTTAGTACGATTTGAACTCTGAATTGTTAGACACATAAAAAATGCTTGAAAGATATGTAAACTATTTAAATTAAGTTATTAAATTTTTTGTAAATATGCTGTCATAATGTTAGTAAATAGCCATTCTCTGCAATTTGAGTCTGTTTGACGAAGAGTCCATTCAGAGTGAGTATTCCTCTCCTGGCAGCGTGGAATCAATTTATTCAGATTCTGAAATGGAGCAGGATTAATTACAACAAAAGAGGTTTAATTCCAAATTGACCTGAAAGTTACTTTAATTATAAAGTAAATTCAACTTTGCGCAGAACTTCAGCAACTAAAAGCAATATTTTTACAATTTTTTTTTTTAAATACTAATCCAAAAATGGTACTGTGATTATTGATGAAAAAAGATGAAAATGTAATTTCATAACTTCTTTTAAATTGTGTTTAATTTACTGATTATGTAAATTTATAACAATAAAAAATCTGTACTATTTTCAAAACTTTTTAGTAAAATTTCTTGCTCAATGTTTTCAAAGATAATTATAGTATAATAGATTCAAAGTGATAAGAACTAGCAAGAATTGTATTTAAGATCTGCTTGCGACAAAATTGCTATAATCATTTTTTGTTTTCTAAACAAACGCACGTTTGAAGGGTAAAACTCTTTAAATATCTATAATGGTTCTACTCAAGCAATAAATTTTCCCTGGGGCTGCAGTTGACCCTTGAGAGCAAAGGTAAGTGTTGGTTGAAATTTTGAAAAGTTGAAACGAATTTTAAACTGGTAATATGAGTATATAAATGGGTTTTATTTTTTAACAATGTTCATATGTTAAAATTTCTCAGCTCTAACAGTTCTCCTTAATCTATAGGCAAATTGTAATATCGTCCAACTTGCATTACCAAAGCAAGAGGTTATTACGGTAAGAGAGAGGGGTGGAGGTGAAGAAGAAAATAACGTAAGAATGATAAATTTCTAAATTTATCATTTTATGCTGAAAATTTTAATTTCAATAAAAAAGTTTGAAAAATTCAATTTGAAAAAATCAATTTTTCCGGAGTGAAAATACACCTCCTCGGAAAAAAACGGAAAAAACCGGTTTTTTCCTAAAGTTTCCGGATTTTTTCCCACCATTTTCATCTCTAGACCTACTACAGGTTAAATTGAAGAAAATAAAAATGTTAACATGTGTTCGATTGACCCTTATCAGCGAAGGTGATTCGGAACACTACTAAATTCCTCTTTATATACTATATGAATAATAACTGTTCAAAATATTTTGTCTTTGCTTGGAATATCAAAAGCAAAGCAAGACCGAAGTTTTTACTCAAAAAATCAAATTAAAAAAATCACTACTTTTATTACAATCAAAGCTAAAAAGTGTACCGATTCAACCCATTTTACGGTAAATAAAGTATAAAAAAAAACTTTTTTAATTTAAAAACTATTTCTATCAGCTTGATTCGCACTAAAAAGTATGAAATAAAACAAATACAGTGAACTCTCACTTATGCGCCGGCCCAAGGGACCAACAGAAAAAGGCGCATTAGTGAGAGAGACGCATAAGTGAACAAGCCTATTTAAAGGACTCAAACGCAACATAGGTTCTAATGAGAGAATGAATAAAGATGTTTTTATAGACAAGGGACATATTACTACGGTTTGGCAATGACTGTAACGTAACGACAATGATAAAGAGAAAACAAACATTCTAGCATACTTAATTGCAAACTGTTCATTTTAAAATGTTCCATAATAGGTAATTGTCCCACTCCGAACTCTAGTACATGCGAAAAAATGCCTTCCGTGAGCAATAAAGGCAAAAGATTAAAGACGAAAGTGAAGAAAAATGCTTATTTTTTAAAGAAAATAGATATTTTTTTTTTACATTTTACGGGAAATTCGGCGCATAAGTGAAATATTTATCTTTAGAGCGACGCATAAACAAATGATATTATCGTTATTTTGCTATGGAATGTGCTGGGACTATTCAAAATCGTCGTATAAGTGAAAAAGGCGCATAAATGAGGCGGCGTATAAGTGAGAGTTGACTGTATACAATTGCTTGATGACAACTGTCGAGAATTTCAGTTGATATAACTATATCCTTATATGTTGATTAATTCTAAAGCAGCAAATACAATAAACGGTTCAATTTTTCCTGCTGGTCCAATCAGCGGCAAGAAATCCGATTCATACCACTAGTATTCTCCACCTCAACGTGAACTTCAAATTCTTTGAGCAATTGGGATAACGAATGGGTAAAATATCACCGTGACCGTGGCTTGCTTTTAGCGAGTTTTTTGTGCTACAGCCTGCCATTCCAAATGTTTCATTAAAATGCAAATATTTAGCTACTAAAAGTTCCATTAAAATTTAAAGTAGTCCCGCAAATAAACAAACGAAAAGTCATTCACTTACATTAACAGTGCCATAAAACTGTAAAATGATGCGCAAAAATTCCATCATTTAACATTTCCCAGCGATTACGTTATCGTAGCCCAGCCTCTATGCAGATAAATCGATCTCCAACCGACAACCGGTACAACTCTGCGGGTTGGAGAGAGACAGAGAGAAATTTTACGATGAAAATTGCTTCAATTGGTGTCCTCTCAAAAGACGAAAGCTGCTACTTCAAAAAAAGTTCACTGTACTTATTAATATTGATTTAGGAAGAACTCAAAAGCTTATTTTCTAGTCAGAATTCTTCCTTTCTTTTTTTTCCATGAAAGAAACATACATTTTTCGGCGAAAAATCGTGATGTCAAATAATGTAAACAGATTTCAATGAAAAATTAAATGCGTTGATAATGACAAATAATATCATATTTTCTATTTTTCTGAAGAACACATTTTTCATTTCTTGAATAGTACATTGTAAATAACATTCGTTAACGGCTTTTTTTTCTCACTTTCTTAATCTATGATTATTTAAATTTATTTTTAGATGAGTGTATGTTAAAATTCAGCAAATACAAAAGAAAGAATGTATGGCATGACACGGTTACATTGACCGAAAATTTCAGTACGTTACATCATATCTACTTCATTTTAAAAGCACCTTACTAGATTCAAA
The DNA here is from genome assembly GCA_038373865.1 of Uloborus plumipes. Taxonomy (NCBI): domain Eukaryota; kingdom Metazoa; phylum Arthropoda; class Arachnida; order Araneae; family Uloboridae; genus Uloborus; species Uloborus plumipes. The sequence continues at coordinate 7,725 of JAXGGA010004352.1, forward strand.
AATTAATTCCTTACAATAAAAACATTCACAATTTTTGAAATATCTTAGTATTACATATTATCAAGTTTACATTTATTATTATTACCATTATTCGTTTTTAGCCTACTTTCCCGTTAAAAATGAAAGAAAGACGAAAAAAGTAGTAAAAGTAGCTTAATGCATCTAAAAAATATCGCCAAGTCCAAAAAATATCGCCAAGTTAAAAAAAATATCGCCAAGTCCAAAAAATATCGCCAAGTAAAAAAAATAATAAGGTAAAATGAATATCGAAAAATTAAAAATTTGAAAGTAGGGTATTGAGATGGGGAATTTGTGTGTCGGTCGGTCGGTCGGTCTGTCTGTCGGTCTGTCTGTCCCCCCCCCCCCTAATAACTTTTGAATGAACATTCCGATTTTGACAAACTTTTTTTTGTTGGAAATATCTCGGCGAGTACAGCTCATTCCCATATTTGATTTTTCGATTTGAACAATTTTTGGTTCAATTTTGAACCGTTCAAACAACCTGTCCCGCGATGCTAACTTTTGAGTGAACAGTCCGATCTGAACAAACTTTTTTTTGTTCGAAAGATCTTTTCAAGGATACTTCATTCCCGTATTTACATTTTCGATTTTAACAATTTTTCGTTCAACATTGAACCGTTCAAGCAACCTTTCCCCACCTAATAACTTTTGAGTGAACCGTCCGAATGGAATAAACGTTTTTTTTGTTTGAAAGATCTCGGAGAGGCTTTCCCATACATTCTCATATTTCGCTTTTTGATTTGAACCATTTTTCGTTCAATATTGAACCGTTCAGAAAAAAAAATTAACATTAGCGTCTACGGGGAATTTAAGTTGAATGTTGATCGTGAACTTAAAGTCGGATTTCCTTCAAACTAACTTTGTAAGAAAATGGTTTTGATATATAATGTTTGTAAAGTACTTTTCTGAGTAATCTTCTGTGAGGACTCTGATTCCGACTCCGACTCCGCAAACATGGCGGAAATGCAGGCTCAGAAAAAAAATGACTGACTGTGCAGACGATTTTTTGTTTATTTATTCATTTGTTTTATTTTATTTATTATTATTATTATTATTATTATTTTTCATTGGCAGAAGATTTTTTTTGTAACAAAAATTTTTCCTTCACGCGAACATTTTATTCTTTATTTATATTTAACAACTGGCAACGGATTAAAAGTGAAATTCGAGACATTTTATTAACGGACGAGCTTTTTTTTTTCTTTCTTTGATAAAATGTGTTTTGATGCTCTTTGTACTTTTACTTATTTATTTTATTATTATTATTTTTTTTTTTGAAAACGATGGAGGATTTTTTCTATGGAGGAACTGTAACAGTTACACTCTTTAAAAGGTGCGACAAAACTTTATTTATTCGTTAATTACTTTTTACTTGTCTATTTCATCTGATGAGAGGGGTATATTTTGCTTTTCGAAATTAGCTCTAAGTGCTAAAAAGGTATGTTTGGCATAATTTTCAGTCTCAGATAATCAAGAGAATAATGATCAGATGCGAGAATGCCGATGTCGATGTACGGGAAAGTAGGCTCGTTTAGTTCTTGACAGAACTTCTTGTTTAATGGAAGTTTTAGTAAAGCATTAAAATCTGTGCCGTTTTCGCTAAATGAAATTTCGCGTAAAGGTATTTTTCAACAACAGAAATCAACATCGTACGTCATCTTGCTATTATTTTTTACGCTATAACCTAATCTTTGAACTATACTGGCATTAGGCCCCTCATTTGCACAAGGTACGGATATTGCTCAAGAAAACTAAAGAAGTAACTTTTATAATGATGATGAACTCTTATTCACATTGTGAAAGGCACAGAATCGGACTATCTTCACGCTTTTTTACACGAGTAAAACCAACTCATTTCAAACAGCCTGCAAACGCTTCGCAACACTATCACTTTCCTGAACAAAAACAACAACTCCGTGATGCAACGTGACATAATACGATTTGTGAGAAACTAAATATGAACTTTGAAGTTCAAGGTTTGGTTTTTTTAATTTCTTCTGAAGTCATTCAAATCTGGCACACGACCTAAAAAGCGCCGACGGAAACGACGATTAGCTAGAAGTCACGATGAAACCGAAAGTTGATTGGGAATGACTCGCGGTCGTCACAGAAACTGCATTCTTCAACAGACGAAAACGTAAATATTTACTCAGTGGAGACACTTTCGAACTGGGGAATCCACACTCATGCCGACTTCTGGCGGGAAAGGATGATTCAGCAGAAGAACCGAAGCGTTTCCAGATGAAACTTTCGATTCTATATTGAAGAATTTATTACTTAAAGTTACGATATTGAGTGCAAAGCTAACTCAAAAATAGTGAACGAATTTTCTAATTTATGTTTCAGTTCGGTTGTTGGACAGTTAAGACATTTTGAAATTTGTGCTTCAGTTCGAATTTAGGAGAGTACAGAGCTTTCCGTATTTATGTTTTAGTTCGGGTTTCGGTGAGTACAGAGTTTTTTAAGTTTATGTTTTAGTTCGGATGTAGGAGAGAACAGAAAATTTTTCATTTTTGCATCGGGTTTTGCCGAGTACAGACTTTTTCAAATTTATGTTTTAGTTCATATACAGGAGAGTACAGCAATATCTTAGCTCAGATTTTGGAAGATGTAGAATTTTTTTTCCAAATTTATATTTTTCAAGGTATAGACATTTTCCGATTTTTGTTTCAGTTCGAATTTTAAAAAGTCAAAATATATTCTTCCTTTAATTCATTTAAGATCTAAAAATGAAACTGCATCTTTTCCTCATGCTTGCGCTCTTCGCAATTGCTGCAACGGAAAATGCCACAACGGGAGAAAGCACATCGTTTGATGAAACTAACGGGAACTTTACTTCGGAGGAAGCTGAATTTTCGTTGATAGATATTGAGAAGAAGTTAAAAAGTTTCATTGGCGTTATCGTGCAGCAAGCTTTCCCGTACGTCTTCAGAATAAGCATGGAATCTAGGGCGTCTACTTTCTGCATGTTGGACCTGGCGAAAGTCTATTTTGGATTTCGAAGATTGGATTCGTGGGCATTTAAATGTAAGTACGCAAAAGTATTTGCTTTTCATTCCTTGTTGCATTTTTATGCTTGTAAACCGCTAAAATTGCTTAAACAATTGTTGTATAATTTTCATTTTTCAAATTACGTTGACGAGTTAAATTGCAGCGAATCATTGACATTTTCTAAAAGGTATTCTACCTGGTCGAGGAGTTTTAAATTGCGTTTTTATTTTTAGTGGACTTTTCTTTTATTATTATTTTTTTCCGAGTAAGAGTTTCAAAAATGATATTATTTTCAAGTTCTACTGTTACACAAAATTATAAGTTGAGAAAACATTCTTCTTTACTCAGTTTTTCTTTAGTGAATAGTGTAGTGAACTTTAAGGTATTTGTGGAAGTATTCTTGCTACATATGATTCATTATTGTCATCATAATGTACGTCGTTATATATGACATACATTAATCTTCGTAAAAACCAGCAATACTTTCCATTCAGTTCTCTCCTCTTCGGATCTGGTGTCCGGTATACTGGACATGAACTTTAAACAACTGCTTATTATTTAGTAATTGTTTGGGCCATTTTATGTGACGGAACGGGATATTTGGAACAGGTTTGTCAGTAGAAATTGTCCCACAAATACAAATAAAACAAGGGAGGATTATTTTTTGTTGGTAGCAACAGCAAAAAATTTGTCATAAGAATTACGTAGAAAATTCAAACCTGGCAATTTTTTAGTAAATAACCCAGGGTAGCACAAAAAACGTTTAAACGTTTTATAAACGTTTTTAATCGGTTGTTACAACGTTAAAAACCATTTTACAACCTTTAAAAAACGAAGTGTGCTACTTGGGAACTGAATTATAAGCACCAAAAGTGCCTATGACGGAATGGGACGCATGTTGGTGCCGTTCCGTCAAGGGAATTATCTTGCTTATCCTTTAATCATTTCCTTTAAAACTATAAATATTTAGCTTTCCATGTAACTCCCCATGACAAATCTTTGCTGTTACTACCAGCAAAAAAATTCCTACCTTGTTTTATTTGTATTTATGGAACAAACTCTACTATACTAGACAGCAACTTAACTTGACATTGAATGTCACAACGTTAAGAACCATTTTACAACCTTTAAAAAACGAAGTGTGCTACTTGGGAACTGAATAATAAGCACAAAAAGTGCCTGTGACGGAATGGGACTCATGTGGGTCCCTTTCCGTCACGGGTATTATCTTGCTTTATCCTTTAATCATTTCCTTTAAAACTATAAATATTTAACTTTCCATGTAACTCCCATGATAAATGTTTGCTGTTGCTACTAACAAAAAAAATTCCTTTCTTGTTTTATTTTTATTTATGGAACAAACTCTACTATACTAGACAGCAAACTTAACTTCACACTGAACGAGGAGCCAATAAGAGCTCACAAGCAGTTAGTGATCTTCTCTCATTCGCTAAGTAGGCTGTGACGTTCTACCTAGCTCGTTTTTCATTGGCTAATGTCACGATGTTTTTGTCAAGAAAATTTGAAGTGTAGTATAACAAAACTGCTCCAAATGTCCCGTTCCGTCACGTGGAATGGCCAGTTTAAATTACTCAATGTTTTGTGGTTGCCTCTTTGCATCCTAGTTATTATTATCAACGCATTTCGGGAATGGTAACACTCCTAAATAGGAATTGAAAATTTGGGATCGGCAAGTTTTTCCATCCACGAATTCCCGCCAGTACAGCGAGCTTTTTTTTGGATTTTTTAAAAATATTTAACCCTTAATTTATCATTTCAAGTGCTTAATTTAGGTTTTTTCATTGTTAGCAGGACATTTTAAAATTAAGTTTGAATGATGAATTTCTAAAATGAAGAATCTTTATAGTTCTTTTAGAGCTGAAATATTTATTTTAAGATATGCTTCCGGCGTATTAGATCTTATTAAACCTGTTTTAACTTTTCTCCCAAAAACACGAAATTTGGTTTTTAAGATACCGTAAAATGGGGTGTATAGGAACAGCGGGGTCAACCGGAACAAAACTTCCCAACCGTACAAAGAAATTCTTCATAAATATACTATTGGGTATTTTTCGCCATGAATTTTTTTTTAGAAAGGTAAGATCATAGGAAGTAGGAAAAAAATACTTTTGTCAATCTGGCAACGCTACTGGCTTCTAAAGAGGGATGCACGTTGAATGCTAGAAAACATCACATTTACATAGACTGCAAAACTTCATATGCAAGAACAAACCTTCTTATATTTAAAAACTATGAGTGGTATGTTTCAATTATACATGTATCTGAACAACAGAATACCACATTAGAATTTACATTTTTTATAAATTGTGTCATAAAAGTGAAGAATTCTGAAAAATGTCATGGGAAAAAAATTCGCGGGGTGAATCGGAACACTTAGTTCTGTTGTTCCAATTCAAACTTATTTGAAGGAAATTGTTTGAAAAATCAAGATTCTAACCCCAATTCTTCTAATCAAGACAGGGACAAGGATTTATTACTGTTTATCCCTTCTCGTGAGCAACTAGATCTTAGAATGACAAAAGTTACAGATTTCAAAAGATTTTTTCTCCAGGAGACTTTTTTTTACTTAAAATAAAAGGGAGAAAGTCATATAGACTTTATGTAGTAAACGTCCAGCACACAGACAGTGATGAATAAGCAAAAAAATCTTTCAGGACAATCCCCGAAACCCAGAAATTTCAAAAAACTAAAGAAAAGGCAGAGTTCATCCCAGGAGATGTTATGAAAAAACTTAAGCCAAGTCACAATTGCTAGTTTTAAGGACAAGTACATATTTGTGGACGACATGAGTGACTTCCATTCATGTTAAATCTTTGCATTTAAATTCAAAAGCTTTTCTTAAAATTACTTTTCATTTTTCATAAGTTCAAAATTATTTTGAATTTTCACAAATTATAAACGTTTACTGGTACTGAAATTATACATTTATTTGACAGTAATTATCTGTTCTTATTCTCCCCCATCAATATTACTCATGTTTGTGAGACCTATTACAGATTAAATTGAAAAAAATAAAAATTTTAACAAGTGTTCCGATTGACCCCTATCAGCGGGGTGATTCGGAACACCCATAATTTGCTATATATTTTAATAATAATTGCTCAAAATCTTTTGTCTTTGCTTGGAATATCAAAAGTAAAGCAAGACCGAAGTTTTTACCCAAAAAATCAAATTAAAAAAAAATCTTTTAACTGCTTTTTTTACAATCAAAGCTGAAAAGTGTTCCGATTAACCCCATTTTACGGTACTCTTGACCATTGTACTTTACTACTCTACCAACCAAAAAAAAAAGAAATTTAACTATTTTGTAATTCTGAATGATGGGATTAAGCGCTTTAAAAAAATCCAATCTAATTTTTTTTTTTCTGTCTTAAACTTTAAAGTGACTTTTTTTTTTAAATATGTAAATTCTCAATCTGACATAGTTTTTCAAAATGCGATAATTTTCCGTTTATAATGCTCGCTTCTTTAAAATTAAGTATATTTATTCAAAGAGAGACAGTTAAAGTTTCCTTTAGCAAAGAGACAGAGTCTATAAAATGTAACGATGCTACTATTAGTGCATTAAAAATAGATGTTTATTTTAAAAGCAAACCAAATATACTTTCTCAAGAGTTTCAATGACTAAAATGGTTTAGTTTCGATAATCTAACATTAAATAGTTTCCTGAACTTTCTAAACTGTGTTCTCAAAAAAATGCTACAATGACATAGAATAATGTTTCAAATTTTCAAATTATTTGAAATTGACAAAAACGAATAGTAACATGTTTGCAAAGGAAATAGCTTTTGTGTCAATAGCAGCACCAGAAAGAGGGTAAAGACTCCAAATCTTTGAAATGAAATTACAAATAACTTTTAAGATGCTTTAATAAAGAATAATACAATTTTAGAAACTTTATGTACAAATAGCAAAGGCTTAAGATCTTTAACCCTTTATGCCCCGACGGGACTCAGAAGTCCCGCTTATTTTAATTCAGTACAGTAGCCCCTCGTTATATCGCGTCTCGTTATATCGCTCATTCGGATATATCGCTCTCTTCTTTTGTCTCCCCAAAAAAAAAAAAAAAAACTTTTAGTTCGAAACCATTTTTGAGAAAACATGTAAGTTGCTCAGAAAAGGTCTCTTTCTCATTTATTTTGTCATCAATGAACAAACCGAAGATTCTTCTATTCTTCTGAATTCGCTGAAAAGAAGCAGCAAATTCCTGTCACCCAAACTTGCATACTGCAGAGACAGTTTGGAAACGACTGAACACTTTCTTTTGTATTGATACAATGAGTGAAAAGCATCTGTTAGTGATGTGTAGTAGTAATCTGTATAAGTTATATTTTTTGTTACTTTTGACTGAAAAAAAAAAGCTAATGTTCGAATAAATGAATTTTTATGCATGTGCACGTATAATTTACTTGCATGCTGGATAGAAAACTATTTTTAATGACCTCGGTTATATCGCGCTTTCGGATATATCGCGCTTTTTTCTTGTCCCCCGAAAAGCGCGATACAGTGAAACCTGTGTATAACGATACTGTACATAACGATAAACCTGCCTATTACGATATTTTGGTTTGGTCCCAGCCTACTTCCCATCTACTCAATGCAAAACTGTCTATAATGATAATTTGTCTATAACGATATTTTTTCTCGGTCCCTTCAGTATCGTTATACACAGATTTCACTGTATAACGATGGGTTACTGTATTATGAATCCTATATGGTTAGAATCATGCTGAAGCTTTTGAGTGCCACTCCTTGTACTTCGCCAAGAGTCCGACAGATGGAACCTACAATCGAAAACAGTTTTCTCAATTGCCCTAAAGCGTAGGGGGCCTTAGACCCTGATTTTTAAAATTTGCTAAATTAATTTGGGACATAGAGGGTTAACCTACGCAATGTATTTGATCATAATACAAATGTACCATTAAAGTCTTTTTCTACTTAAAAACAAGAACATCTATTTCACTACTTCATTTTACAAAAAACTACAAATATCCGTCTGAAATATTTATATGAAAAAAATGTTAATAGATTTCCTTCATAAACCCATTTGTGTTTCCTTAATCAATAGAAATCATGAAAATAAGTTTCATGTTATACTAAAAGTAATAAAAATTCTTTTCACGTACGCAATACATTTTTTCCTGTAAAAAGGTAAAAGTAAAAGTAAAAAGAGAATGGTTGTGCAAGTAGGTTCCTCGTAGACGGAAACGCCATTATTTGCTCTTATTGTTCATCCCGACATTTAGTAGAATCGATTTATCAAATTCCAAATGCAAAATGTGTTTCGAAACCGAGTTTTGAAACAAAGTTCTGATTTTGTTAGATTTTAAAACGAAGAATTCATATTTTTTCATTTTCTTGTCGTTTTTTTCTGTAGAGACAGGTGGGGTAAAACGGGTCAAAAATGAGCACTTTTACATTCATGCTCTGACAGAAAAAAGTACATTGATTCAACCAGTGAATAAACTGCTCAGGATATGCAAATGACTCTTCCTTGTGACATTCAAAGTGAAATAACTCGGAAAAAACGACTATTGATATTAATACCGATATATTGATATTGATACCGATAAATAAGTTACGAAATGTCAATGTCTCATTTTAGCGTGCTGTAATATATCTCACTAGAGGGGAAAAAATGCGTCATACTGCACGGGGTTTAATTTCACGATTTATCGAATAATAATTTTGTACTTTTGTTCATTAAAAAGAAAACAATTAGCATGCAAATATTTCTAGAAAGAAATATTGTCCTCTTAATTCATTATAACCCTTTGAAGCAGAAATGGGACACCAATGTCCCACAGAATAAAACAAATTCTCCATTAATATTTTACCTTTTATGCAGTTTTCCTATGATGTATTGTATAACTAGAATATTATTAAGATGCTCAATATAATATTTTCCCCTAGCTTTGATGAAAATTGATACAGAATAATGAGTTACGTATGAAAAATATGTTGATAAAAATTCTGCTTCAAAGGGTTAAGGCCATGAATGTCTGGCACTGTTTACGTTGCAAAGTACTTCCAAACATCATCTATCTCCGGAAACAAAAACTTCCAGTGTATTTTTTTATTTTAAATTTCTTTGAACGTTATTCTACGTTGTGGGGAATAACGATGGCATGGAAATATACTTTTTTGACATTTTCCCCAAAAAACTTAGCTTGTTCCCACTTTACAACTTTAAGGGTTTCTATCAATGCACTTTGATTCAGTTATAAATGTCTTTAAAGAAAAGTTTATTTAGTTTTTTGTCTGTGTATCACTTAAATTGATTTTTTTTTAATCTCTTTAGACTTTTCAATATTTTCAATATTGTCGAGCTTGTTAAAATTTTGCAAGTTTCTTTCTGCATGTGTGCAGTTTTCTCCTCTGGTATCTTTTGAAGTTTCTTCTTCACTTTTGGTTATTGGTGCAGGTGAGAGTGTGCTTATAATAGAAGTTTTAATATGGCATAAAAATAAAACACATGCTTGACTTGCCTTGTTCCAATATCGAAGAAACAGCCTCACTTGATGCTGAGATTTTAGATGCTGGTGCCGTTCCTTCAACCGCATTACTTGAATTCAGCTATGTAGAATCTTTTCCAATGATTTTGGTGCCCAGGTCTCTCTCTTTGGCGAAAATAAGCCACTTTTGACTTTTTAACTCCCTAACAACATTTCCTGAAGGAAGTTCATCGAACAAAAGCTGTGCTCTTAATTTTGGCTCTTTGATTTAATTATGTTATTTCTTCAGTTCTTTGTGGAATGGGGAGGGGGGAATATCAATGAAAAGGGGTGGCAACAATCAAGTCAATAAACGTGCCTTGCCAGTGGGCACGCAAAAAAAGTTCTATATTCGTCATCTTTTTGGAATTGTGTAAAAAAAAAGTGACTGTTGCTAAGTCATGTAAAAATACTCTTTAAAATTTATTTAAAAAAAACGAAATTATTTACAGGGACGCGTTTATTTACGGGTCAAAAAACTCTATCCATAGGCCAGTAGGTATAGTCCTGGGGTCGGTTTTTAGCAGTTGTTTTGTGGACAAGGAATTGGAGACCCTCCTTCTTTGCAGTACGCCAAAAATATTAAAGCCTCAGTGAACCACTTGTCCTATTCACAATCATGAATGTTACCATGCAAGAAAAATAACAGATTTCATTATTTCCTATTATACAGTCGACGCTCGATATAACGACCGTCTCCGTCCTACAGAAAACGGTCTTTATAACGAGTGGTCGCTATAAAAGGTAGAACATAGAGTATATTGGGATACAGTTGGGGGTTTTCTCACCGGTCGTTGTATAAGGATGGTCTTTATAACGTGTGGTCGTTATAACGAGCGTCAACTGTATTATATTCTCTTCCATTTCAGTGATCGATTCGGCTGGCAAGTTTTCCGGCGGCCTCTTGGAAGGGACTGCCTCTGCTCTTGGAGATTATGACGAATGTCTAGACATAAGTATAGGCACCAAAAGCAAGACACTTCAGCCTGCCAGGGGAGCGTATTGCCTTCTCGAGATCAAGCCCCCCGAGCCTTTACTCAGAGCTATAAAAGATTTCCAAGTCAATAAATTGAAGAGTAACTACACATTGGCTTCAACTGAATCGGTAATTTTTTATGATAGCGAATACGTATTTAATTTTAATAATCTATATTGTGAAAATCCTAACATTTTCTTTCACATATCCAAGGTAATCGTATCGCTCCTCCAGTTCCATCCCTTTTCCCTCCTTACATTTGAAACCCAACAAAATTTTACCAAAATTGCCAATTTTACTTCAATCTCCTGGGTCAAAGCACATATTGGAATCACAGGCAATGAAACGGCCGATAAGCTTGCCTTTGAAACGACTTCGAAACCCCAAAACTTTTCCCTTCTGCTCCCAATCTCCCACTTGAAATCTATCCTCCGTGATTATATCCTCTACATCTGGAAATGATATTGGACAAATGAATCCTCCGGGAGATGGACTTTTGATCTTTTCCCTACACCTTCTTTCAACACTCTGTTGGCAAATAAAATCCTAAATCAACTCTATTCTGGACATGGCCTCTCCCATGATTACTTTTTCAGACATAAATTACTTCCTTCTCCAAACTGCATCTGTGGTGATTTTGGAGATTTGAAACACTACCCACTCTCTTGCCCACACACCAGAGCCCACCAATTCCCCTATAGTAGTCAAAACATGAGAGACAAATGGAAAGTCCTCTCCCATATTGACTCACAGATGCATGTTAAATCTATTCTTGAAGCCAACAGGACCCTGGTCTTCCCCGACCTAAACTAAAATTCACCCTTAATCACTCTTTCTTTTGTTATGCATGACATCTTCTGATTAAATTTCTCTCAACCTACCCTTTTTATACAATCTTCCGTTCAACACGTGATCTTAGCCCATAATATTTTTGCGCACACCTTTTCATTCGCTTAGTGAATTTGCCTCTTTTTTTTATTTATTTATTTATTTTTTATTATTCTTTTTGTTTCGCTTAGTCATCTTTTCATATCTCTGCGTTTTGTATGTTCTTTGTCTCACTGTTTTCGTATTGTATCCTGTTATTTGTCTTGTTCTATTTTTATAGTATGTAATGTTTTGGTGTCTTGATTAAATTTGGATACCGACTCCGACTGCCGCTTACGAAAAGATCCTGGCAGTCATTCTACGGCAGTCGGTAGGTGCACTCACAAATCCAAGGAGTTAACATTTAATAGAACTTTAAAAGTTTTTTTTTTTTCACTTGTCTGAATAAGATTATTTTTACTTGAAATATGATTTGTCAAAAAAATTGATGTAGTGCCTTTAGACTGGTGCTAAAATGCTACATCTTTAAAATAAGCTTCAATGATAATACGCATTATAAAATTCAACTTTTCCAAGCAGAAATTTTCAATAAAACTGTAAGCACAAGTTTCGTAATAACTGCAAATCGATTCTTCAATGGACTAAAAAAGAGCTTAAATTAAACAATTATTCAAACAATGACTTCAAAAATGCACATCTCGTTTAAACCCCGAGCTTTAGGAAGTTTTCAACATTTGAAGAAATTTCGCAATCCATTGAAAGATTCAGCTTGTGTTGTTTTTTCCTTTAGTCTGGCATTCATTTTTCTAAATAGCTTAAATGAATGTGTGCGATCAAATAGCAGATTACTTATTTATTCATTTTTCACACAATAAAGCTTCACGTAATGATTTTTTCTTCCTTTCAGTTCTTAGGATTTCTGCGAAAAGTGAGAACCAATCCCAACCACGTTGTTTTTCGCATGGGTCTTTGTATGCCATCCACATGCCGCCGTTCGGACGTTCAAGAACTTCTAAACACTGGTAAATGTGAATTCTTGAGAAACTCTTCTCAGAACAGAAAATAATTTGCAGTGAACTCTCACTTATGCATCGGTCCAAGAGACCAACAGAAAAAGGCGCATAACTGAGAGAGACGCATAAGTGAACAAGCCTATCTAAAGGACTGAAACGCAACATAGGCTCTAATGAGAGAGTGAATAAGAATGCTTCTATAGACAAGGGACATATTACTACGGTTTGGCAATAACTGTGACGTAACTACAAGGATAAAGATAAAACAAAAATTGTAGCTTACCGAATCACAGACTGTTCCCTTTAAAATGATCCATAATAGATAATTGTCCCTTTCCGAACTCTAGTTGGTGAGAAAAAAATGCCTTCCGTGAGCAATAAAGGCGAAACGTTGAAGAAGAAAGTGAAGAAACATGCTTATTTTTTAAAGAAAATTAATTATTTTTTTACATTTAACGAAAAATTCGGCGCATAAATGAAATACTTATCTTTAGAGCGACGCACAAACGAATGATATTATCATTATTTTGCTATGGAATGTGCTGGGACTATTCAAAATCGCCGTATAAGTGGAAAAGGCGCATAAATGAGGCGGCGTATAAGTGAGAGTTCACTGTATTTGTCTTCACGATCAAAATAATGTGCGCGTGGTCAATAAAGTCATTTATTGCATCCATATACTACTAAGGCCCCTATATAGACGAGCCGACTCATCAAGATTAAGTTTGACCACTTTGGATCCAGCGCGTGTTTGAGGGTTGTCTTTTCTGGCGAGTTATCGCCATCGTTTTGGTAACTTTTCACGTAAATTTAACAAAGCTTGGCAATGTCCCGAAACTTTGCTTCGGCAACATTAGCTCCGCAACAACGGAAAATGAAAGTAAAAGTAAATGAGTTGAATCCAAAGTGGTGAAACTTAAGCTTGATGCGTCGGCCTATCTATATAGCGGCTCTATATACTACTATACCCTGTATAACGAAAGGGGGTGTCCCAAAGTAAAATTAATTTCCCACTCTTTGCACTTTTTCCCTGATGGTTGTCATAGCTACAGTGCTGTGGACTTTTTCCCCACTTAGCTTTTGCAACAATGGTTAAATGCAAACGGTTAAAATTGCTCTGTGCGTAAACTCTTTTTCAATTGAAAAAATCAACGTGCAAAAAGCAAAACTTTTTTCTTAGAAATTTTTGCTTTCTTTATGTATGACTAGATTGGTTAGAAAACGTTCAGAAATAACACAGACATGAGAATATAAATAAAAGCGTACGCCTCATTCGATAAACATAAAATAAATGAAATGCCTCAGTGCATAAAAAAAGAGGGGAGCTGTTCTCTTTCGTACGGTTTCCATGGAAACGACGCAAAATTTATGAACTTGATACGCCTATTTTAAAGTAACCGAGTTTACTATTGTTAATATTTAATCAGAAACACTAATTTTACTAATACTTGTCTTTAGGTTTCAGTTTAGTTATAATGGGGGAGTTTAAGAAATTTCAAAAGTATTTTTTTCTGAAAGAGCATATTTCAAAACATAGGAATTGACCTTTTTTTTATTTTTTGACACAGTTATATATTTTTTATGAATTATTTTACCCGGTGCGCAGATGCTATTCCGAAAAAAAAAAAAAAAAAAAACATCTGCGCATGACGTCAGTGGTGCACGTAAGCGCGAAATCTAATTGGTTGTAGTGAGATGACGAATTTCGTGACGTCACCGATTCCTGCGATTGGACAACTCAAGTCAAGCAAAATGGTGTTAGTAAACAAAATAGGAGAGCTGCTAGGTGCACCACTGACGTCACAAAAACCACGCCCCTTTTTCAAGGTAGGGTATTTTAAAAAATTAATAAAAAATAAACTGTTGGGAAAATTAAAGTATTTTCCGGGCCCATGTTTTTTTTTTTTATATCCTTCTATCAATTTCAGTAACAAAAAGTAGTACTTTTGACTGAAGGAAACTCCCCCATTAAACTAATATTCAAAAAGTAAAAAATAAAAATTACTACTATAGCAAATTACTTTAATAATAGTAAAAAAGTGTTGAAAAAAAAAGCACTTTTAATGTCTTTAAACTGAGCAATAAAATCTGTTTTGGTGCATCTTAATAGAAATGTTTATTTCAGAAACCAGTCTATCCTCAAATTCTAAAATTTCGGAAATGCTTGCTTACCATCACATTAGAATTTTTCGATTAGCAGCATTACAATATCTTAAACTGAAAGGATACAAATTTAGGTGTTTCAGTAAAAAACGTCGTCATGTCTACTGAATAATTCAATATGATGATGTAAAAGTTTTCCTAAAATTAGAAGCTTTGGCGTTTGCTTTTCGAAATAAACGACTTAATTGCGCTCAACCTCGTCAATTATTGATAAAAATACGAACTAGATATTTTATTGATTTAGTATTCAGACGATAGGGTTGGTAAGGTTTGTTAAAAAAATAAAAAATGTCTTGCGCAGTATCTCGACATTTTTTCTGCTATTCATCAGAGGGCACTAGGCATACTGCAACAAAGCATGCAATTTCATTTTCAATTTTAATTTTTTGCAAGTTTTCTTTTTTTTTTAATTTAAATTTAGAGAAGTATAAAATGCGCTTGTACCTCTTCACATGAGCCAAAAAGCAAAAAGTTATCGGACCTTAGTTCCAGGTAAAACTTTTCATAAGAATCTATACTGGAAGATTTTTTTAGGTATATTATTATTATTATTATTATTGATTATTATTTAATTGCGATTGATTAAAAGACTGGAATAGGTTTTATCTATTGGAAAAAAAAATAACTGATGTTTTTAAACAAAGTGAACCTTCACTCTACGAAAAATATCATCATTTTTAAAATTTCAAAAAAAAAAAAAAAAACTTAGTTTTCATGTGTCAAATTCAATGTCTTATTCTTAACCATTAGTGTAAAATTATGCAGGATTCTTGACGCCGAATAGCATCAACATCTCTTTGTAATAAGAAACACACTTACAATATATAGATTAAAATAAATGCCATTTCATTTTCATCTTTCTTTAGCAACAAAAGACATTGCCTTCCCCGTTGAGGTCAAAAGATGCGAGTACAAGAAGGACGGTTTCCAATTTCAGCTACATCAAATTTTGATTCTGTAAGTCCAGTACTAAAATTCATGTTTTATTTAAATACTAGCTTTTTACTCGGCGTTGCCCGGGTGCTTATCAATATATTAATAGCTCTAAAAAAATGATTTGAATGAATTCTATCCACATGGTATAAAAATTGCATCAAACTGTCTTTTGCATAATTCCTCTAATAGGAGGACCAAAAATTGCTCACAAAAATTAGAATTAAATGTCTGTTGGAACCTTTAATTTTTCTGCATCATACAATATTTGTGCCAATGTTCCAAGGTAATTAGAACATGAATTATAATTGTTTTAAACTTATTTCATGCTAAAATGAAATAAGTGAGCCTTAAATTGATAATTCACTGTTAATCATAATCTTCATTGGGAAATAATCATATTTAAATGTGTTAAATTTCAGCAATTTGAATTTTTAAAGGCTTATCTCTATTACTCTATCGATTCAAAATTGAAAGAAAATGGCCATTTTGAGACAAAAAATTTGATTCTTAGCTTTTTGGATTTTTTTGAAATTTCAAAACACCACCTATGTGAATTCTAGCGCATCAAGTGACCTCTGTCTCAGCTTTGATGAAAATCCGACAAAAACTGGATTTGTATAAGGAACAAACATATATATATACATACATAAATTTTTATATACGTAGATCGTTCTTAACTTTATCGTTATTTTGTGTATTTTGGGTGACAATGTTTGAGTGTTCCCTATCACGTGGGACGTTTCATGGTAAAAATATTATTGTTTTGCCTGATTATATTCTTTTCAACTTCCAGAACAGTATTAGGCATTTGTGTGGGAATAGTTTTAGTAGGAACTGCAGCTGATTTTTTCTGTTACAAGCAAGGCGAGGGAAAAAGATCCGCTTCTGAAGATGACGTGCGAAGTAAGTATCAGTTCTTTACAATTAATAATAAGATATATATAAAAAATAATTTTAAGCACTATTTCTATAAACTCGTTTCGCACTAAAAAGAATGAAATAAAACTATGCGATATCTTGATAACGACACTCAAAACTGTCAGCGGATCATAATATCTTTATATTCAGCTTAATTCTAAAGCAGACAAGCAATATTTAAATTAAATAAGATACATAGGAGGTATAGTAAAAGAAATTAGCACTACGCAGTATACTGCGTAGTTTCTTCTCTCAAATTCTTAATTTAAATCTCATTGGCTGCTTTAGAGAGAAAAAGAGAATTAAATATGAAGATATTAAAATTAAGTGAAATTTTCGACTGTTGCAAATCAATAAAGTCATATAGTTATTTTATTTCATTATTTTTAGTACGAATCAAGCTGATAGAAATAGTCTTTAGAATTAAAAGACATTTTTATGTTTTATTTGTCTTCAAAATTTATTTTAAGTTAAACCTTTTAAAATCTAGAACATAACTATCCATACTAACTTTACTTTAAAAAAATCTAGTATGGACCCCACACTACTTCCTTTTACGTGTAAATTTCTTAGTAGTTGCCTTAAGTGTTAAAAAAAGTGCTTGGAGTGAGCAAGGTGACAATTCAAATATTAACTCCCCTAATCTGCCACGAAACAATGCAAAAAATATTTTACAATGGTTAATTTTCTAAATATTGCTGATTTTAATATCATTCAGTGAATTTTCCGCAAAATATTGCCAATAGCGCCAAGTTAAACACAAATTCAAAAAATAATTTTTTCGCCAAATTTGTCGCCAACTTGGTGATATGTCGCCAAGTTGGCGTCAAACACTTGGCGACGAAAAGCTTGGTGACGAAAAGCTTGGCGACATATCGCCAAGTGGTCGCGCCAATTCATATCACTTGAGTCTGCATTGAAATTAACACTGATTAACCCCAAAAAAGGGGTAAAACACCCCTTGGGAACATTCGAATGCAACCACAAGGGGAGGTGCACAACTAGACCATCTTCAGAGCCTACATAACAAGCTAGACGCTTCTACGGCATATAGTTTTTGAGTTATGCGACACACATACGCACAGACATCCGCACATACGTACATACAGACGTCACGAGAAAACTCGTCGTAATTAACTCGGGGGTGGTTGAAAAGGATTTTTCGGCTGCTTATATGTTGGTAGGTACGTATGCACGTGCTGACAGGTCGAAAAAACTTCTGAACATTCATTCGGGGTTGAGCAAAATCAAAATTTAGACTCCAATTTGAGTGATTTTTTTTTTCGCGATCACAATACTTCCTTTACTACGTAAAAGGAAGTAAAAAATTATATTAAATTTTGTTCATTATAAATGTATTGCACATAAAGAGAAAATATATTTATATTAAACATTATCTGCGTTAAATATTGCAAGTTCGTATGCTAAAATTTAAAAGCAAATTTGAACAAGTATAATGAAAAAAATAATAATTAAAAAAAAAGCTTTTTAACGAGCAACTAGACTTAAAGAAAGAACAGAAAGCCTGCATTATTTGACAAGTTTAATGTGCCCAAAATCCAAATATATGCTTACTTAGGTTTAGCTTTGAAGTTCATTTGTTATATTATTAACAAAACTTTAATTTTATGATTTCTATTTTTTTTCAATGTTCATGGCAACGATTAAAAAGCGGAAGCATCAGCAGGGTAATGTCAGGCAAAGTGAAATAATTAAGATAACTTACCTATTTGAAAATGAACAAATTGGAAATTTGTTCTCAAAATTATTGTATATCAAGGAGAAATTATGTATTTTTATATAACCTGCGTTGAAATATTATTTATCATTTTTGGCACTTATTTTGCACCTTCAAAAACGGTGGAAAATTTACACCTCAAAAAATCACAGGGCAAACGGGAAAAATACAAAATTTTTGTTATAAAACATTTTCTATTTGATGATTTAGTCATTTTAATTTAATGAATGTATGACTAAACGAATAAATAAAGTAAAAATGACAAAATAAACGAGTAAATGAATGAAAAAATAAATTGATTAATGTATGAGGAAAAACAATGAGTGAATAAAACAGAGAATGGATAACAAAACAAGTGAGAGAATGAATCAATAAGTAATGAATAATAAGTGAATCAATAAGTAAAGGTATGTGAATAAATTAATAAATGGAGAAATACGTACGTGATTTGGTAAATAAATGCATAAGTAAACGAGCTTAGCTATTTCACTTTGCCCCATCCACTTTGCGGCTAGCTATACTTTTTCGGCTAGCTATGTGTTGGTAGGCACATATATACCTGCTGACAAGTCGAAAAAACTATTCAACATTCATTCGGGGGTGAACAAAATCGAAATCTAGACCCAAATTCGATTGAATTTTTTTTCGCGATCACAATACTTCCTTTTCTACGTAAAAGGAAGTAAAAAGGGATCAAATTTTGAAAACGACTTTTATAATTTTTCCCGTTTTTCTTAAGAGCGATTTATTTCCTTTGGAATCAACTGCATGCCCACGAACTTAGTTAAAATACTGCCGGATAGGTGGTATTGTAAACTGTGAAAATATTTTACCATTTCACTTTGCCCCGCTACTTCACTTTGCCCCATATTCCTCTACTATTACCCTTCATTGCGTTTAACAACTGGAAGTAAAATGCTGCTATTGTGACAGAGAAAGTAAACTAAGAAAGTCTTTAAAAATTAACTGAGAAGGCACGCATAAATACTCACAAATGAGATACCACGGTTAGGTCCTCTAAATAATAGCCAATAAGAAGGATCAACTCATACCTGCATTTTAGTCGTTGCTTGAAACAAATTAATAATTAATATAATATTACTTATGAAGTTTTATTCCGATAAGGTTGAAAAATCAATTTCAAGGCTGAACCAAATCAACCACGGAGCTGGGAATTTTAGGCATTTTAATCAGTTCGAAAAAAGTATTTTCAAAACTGCCTTCATTGAAGCAATAAATTTAAAAGTTTGCTTTTTTTTTTGCAGTCAGAAAGGATTTTAACTAAAATTTTAATGTAATTTAGCGAGTTTTCAAAACCTTTTTAGCGGAATCTTTAATTTTTTAGTAGAACTTTATTTTCAGGGGTTTATAAAAGCGCTTATGTACATAGAAACAATTGAAAGGTTTGGAGGATGAAAGCAATGGATACAGGCAAGCAAATGAAACTTGGTACATCCAACAGTAGATGTCAATAGATCAATTTCATACGCACACTAATGACGAAACCAGAAAACAAAGAAGCTGCAACAATAAAACTTTGAACTTTAATTACTTTTAATTTCTGTTTTGTCACATAACCCCTTCATCTCCCAAGCCCTTCAAATGAATTAAATTAAGAAGCAGCTTCTGGGATATTCCACAAAAGCACCGCCATTTTGTCTCGCACGTGACGCTCAAGTATTTCATCAAAAGGTGGCAATTTTAAAAGGTAATGAACGCGAAGATTTTGGCAGGGATTCAAGTGAAACAGGCGATCGCAAATTACAATCGCTAGTGGAAATGAATTACATTAGAACGTTTCTTGATAAAAACATCGTGACGTCAGCGTGACGTTTGCCTATGAAAAACGAGCTAGATAAAACGTCACAGCCTACTTGGCGAATAAGAGGAGATCGCTGACTGCTTATGAGCTCTTATTGGCTCCACCCATAGTGACGTCAGTGCCAAGTTAAGTTGATGATAATGTAATTCACTTCCAGTAGAGATTGCAATTCGAAGCGATTGCAATGGTGTTTCACTTGAATTCCTGCCTAAGCCTAAGCCTAAGAAATCCCGTACAGGCTTGTGATTTCTTAACCAAAAAAATTTCATTCGTTAACCTTCGTTCCCTTTTTGTTTTAAGATCAAGAAAAGACCATCGGGAGGAATAGGACATCGAAATGTCTCGGGATGATCTCCGAGTTCTCCGTCAACCGTTCGATCAGAAAGCTGCTCGATTGCTCCACAGACGGCGATGCGTTGGATGTCGTCAGGGGGGTCAAAGTTCTGACGATTATCACCATGATTTTCGCTCATACCTACGCTCTGCCACATCCTTTGCACTTGTACAGATTCCGTAAGTAATGTTCTGAGGTTCCAGTTTAAAACTAAAATGCACAGTAATAAACTGTAAAACGAGCAATTTTACAGTTGAAGTTAAAAATGCAAGACAACGTGTCCAAAAGTACAAATAAAATGTTTAAAAGAGTTAGAAAACTCTAGCAAATAGCTATTTCGGGGCTATTATAAATGAAGCCCCATCATCTTTTAGCACTGATGATGGGGCTTCATTTATATTAGCCCCGAAATGGCTATTTGCTAGAGTTTTCTAACTCTTTTTAAACATTTTATTTGTACTTTTGGACACGTTGTCTTGCATTTTTAACTTCATTAATTGTACAAAGTTCTCGACTGCTTTTCTTACAATTTTACAGTTTCTTACGGTAAAGGGAGAAATTTTACAGTTTATTGCCGTAAAATTTAGCTGTAATATAGTGTAAAAACAACAGTAATAATACTGGCAGCAGAGGTTCCAGTTTGAAACTGTAAAATGCCCAGTAATAAACTGTTAAATTAGAAGTTTTGCATTTTAGTACAGTAAAATAAGCAATTTTACTGTTTAGTACTGTAAACGTTGCAAAATTACAGTTCATTACAATAAAGTTAGCAATTTTTGCAGTTTATTACTATAAAATTAGCTATATTGTGCTTGTTGGGAACTGAAGTGAACTAATTATTTAATTGAACTCAATGAGCGAGCAAGAAAATAGAAAATCACCTGCACGCTCAAGTAAAAATTAGTTTTGACAAAAGTTTTGAAAGTAGTTCTTTAAAATTATACATTTGGCTCTGTAGTTTTCGTGTAATTTTTGCTAAAGTAAAAGTATTGTAACGAGTCCGTAGCACCTTCAACTTTCTTTAAATGAGCATTCCAATCTTGAGGAAGTAACTATAAATTTATTTACAAGTATGTACACTATTTACAATAGGATCAGGAAACAATTGCTAAACATCCAGCAATTAGGTAGCAAACAGTACACTGTACTCTCAACAATAACTCAGCACCACGTATCTAACGTGAACAGTAATTAAGAAATTACAAAAGCAAAACAAACATCCGCCCAAAGCGAATAAAACCGAGCCTCTCCAGAAATCAAAATCTGAAAAGAACTGACTGACTAAAAACTGTGTTCAAGGCTATTTATACACGGAAAGAAATTACGACAATATTCTAGAAAAATCCGGAGCATTCTGTTCATTCATAACTTTGAACAATCCATTCACAAATTCTAGTGATAAGAAGAAAACCACGCGAAAATGTCTTCACGCTTATTAAAGTTAGGGCAAGTGTAAAAACTACAAAGTGTTACGGGGCCGGTATACAAGTGATAAAGGTGATATCTTCAGATACTTTTGCAACATGACGTCAGATAAAACTAAAACTAATGAAAATGATGCAAGGCAGGAAAAACAACAACTATTTACAAGATTTGTAACAGTATTTTATTTGTAAGAAATTGTCATCTATATTATTCTAACATCAAGCTTCACATAGATGCAGTCCTACTGAAGTACTTGATTTTTTGAACTTTGTTTTGACTCAACAATACTGTAAAAACAACATTCATATTTTACAGTGTATGCGAAAAGTTAGAATGCAAAACTGCCGTCGTAATGTAAGAAGTCCTAAATCTAAATTCTGCTGCAATTCATTTTTAGAGATTTTTCATCATTTGTTCAAAATTACAGTTATGAAAGTTATTATTATGATAATGACCCTTTTCCTTCAATGCAAGAAACATTTTTTATGTATTAAAAGGACAACAGCTATATTTTTTTCTTTACATTGAAGAAACGGGTCCCTAATAGCCCTGAAACACATCTTAATTGCTTGTCTTGAGCAAAGGAGAGTCAGAGGGGACATGATCCAGTTGTTTAAATTTATCAAAATGAATGATGTTGATGGGGTGAATTTTTGTTTAGAAAGCAGGACAAGGAGACACTGTTTTAAGCTATTTAAGTCTTAGGCTAACCTAGAGGTGAGGAAAAATTACTATTTCAGTAGGGTTGTGAGTACCTGGAACAGCTTACCGGAGGAGGTTGTTGAGAGTAAGGGAGTTGATAGCTTTTAGAGGGCCTTGGATATTTATTGGGGATTGTAATGTTCGAGTAGGACCAGCCTAGTTGGGCCTACAGCTTGTAGCTGGTCGTCATCTTTTGTATATGTATTTGTAATTTTTTTGGTAATTAATTGCATTTCTAAGCTTGCTTAAATATTTTCAATAATAAGTATTTATTTACAAATAAACGTTTTTTATAACAGTAAGCAATGAGTTTATACTTAATTACACTTGTTATGCCTGTTTTTATCTGAAAGTAGAGTTTTTATGAATTCAGTATATACCGATGTATTTTATTCTAACGTTACAGGTGACACCCTAAATTTCTCAAAATTCATTGACAATGTTCTGTTTGGAGTAATAGCTAATTCGTCCGTTGGCGTGGATACATTCTTCGCTTTAGCGTAAGTATGTAAACCTTTCTGAAAAAAATCATTTTTTACAATAAGGAAAAATCTTGGATCAAAAATACTAAATGAAATTTGAAGGGGCAAGTGCAAGGATAAAGATGATATGTGTGACTATTGAATTTTGCCGATTTGCACAAATTCGAACTAGTGTGTGTCCAATTGAGTTAGCTCACAAAGACAGTTGAAGAGGCACGTGAATAAAGGTGATATGTGACAATTTTTTTAATTTCTAGAAAAAGCTTGCAAAAAAAATATTACCTTATCCACTTCATCCATGGTAAAAAGTAAGTTATTTCAAAATTGTCACATATCGCCTTTTTCCACTTGCCCCTTCATTTATGCTACTTTAGGACAGCAAGGAAAATAAAAAAAAAAGTTTTATTTGCATTAATGTAAAAAAGATACCTATGATTCCCCATTTTAAAGCTAATTAATACTGGGTATTGTACAAAATTCTCAAAAAGTGTCTTTATGAAAAAGAAAACTGTCATTATAAATCTATACTACTGACTTCAAAGTAATTCCCATACCTCATTCTGCAAGTCCAATCAACTTCAAATAAAATTTTCAACGAGAATCAAAATTTAAACTTTTTCTCCCCTGCTTTTCGTAAACAGTTTTGCACCGACGAACTCCTTTGCAGTGGTATCTAAAAGTGCAATTTTGTACAATAAAGTACAACAAGTATTCAAGTACAATACACAGCAAAAGTGTTGCATTGAAAGGAAAAGTGTGACGCATGATTGCTTTTGCTTGTAACAGGGTATCTATTACAAATAAAACGACGATCTTAACTAAAATATTCAAATCAGTGATTTTAACCCTTCACTGCATGATGTGCCTGATCTGTCCAATCATATGCCAGATCAGACTCCTAGCCTGATCTGGTATACATAAAAAAAAAAAAAAAACTCATATATTCTTATGATATTTAAATGCAGTTAAACTGAGCTTTGTGTCCCTTCTGGAACATTGCTATAACAGTTTAGTGTGATGTTTATGCACTAGTTAGTTGCACTAGTCTAGGTATTACAGTTATTGCTTTTGAAAAAAGAGTGTCTGCATTACAGTAAGAAGTGTGCTTAGTCATTATTTCCTTTGTTCTAAAAATGTTTAAATATATATGCTGTACTTAGTGGCAAATTTGTCTGTACCACTTATGGCACAAAACACATTGTAGATTATTACACTTATCGGTATAAAGCATATGCTATGTGCTTTGTGCCATATGTGGAACAAACAATTAAAACATCATTTTTGGTGCACATTTTTAAGATTAATTTTTTTCTTCATTTTTCCTGAACTCAGGGCTATTAAAAGGTAACATATGATTTTTTTCATGAAAATATAAAAAATCGTGCAGTGAAGGGTTAATCACGATTTAATTCAAACGATTTAAAAAAATTCAGTGATTTGAATCATTGTTTAACTTAATCCCGAGAAATGTGCTTAAAAACTCGAAATTTCATCCGTTTTGCTTTTTTCTTAGAGAGAGAGAGAGAGTACGACGTTTCTCCCTTATTATGATCCTTCCTTTAATATTGTACAATTTTTATTTTTTCATGTTCTGTCTCCTAACAGAACCAGAAATTTCAAATTTTTAATCAGTGGCCACTGTACACTTTTTAATGGGTCGTCACCTTATTTTAGCTGTAGCCCAGGGGCGGATACAAAGGAGGGGCGAAGGAGGGGGGGGATCACCCCTCCCTTGAGGGACTCTTCTCCTGCAGTTTTTCAACTTTGAAGTTCTAAAAAGGCAATTTTAGATGATACTATGAGAAGAGGTTGGGATTCGAGGCTCTGATCTGGATTTTTTTTCGAAATTGAAGATCGAAACATTTGTAATAAACATGTGTTAACCAGTATATGTGGTAAAAAGGGGGAGGGGGCGAGTAGAAAAAAACAACAATCGCCCCTGCCTTGGAGCATTTATGGATCCGCCCTTGCTGTAGCCGTTGAATTCAGGACTTTTTTTTCATGAAAACAGCGTAGAAATTTTCAGGCACTATTCTAAATGTGGGTGTGAAAAAATTTCTGACAAATGAGACCTGTTGTTACAGCGCGCATATTTATACATAATGGATGAAGGAAACTTAAACCTAATATTGTTTCAACCATGAATAAATCAACAAAAATAAAGCATGGACATGTGAATTGAAAAAAAAAAGTTACTCAAAAAGTATTTATTTTCATATACATCCACACAATAAATTGAGCAAATTAAAATGGGTAGCTGTTTGATTTTCAAGAATCACCTCTTTAAAAAAGTAAGCATATTTTTTAAAAATATGATAGAATGTTATTAAAAACTAGGGGGGCTCCGCCCCCTAACGCTTCGCTCACCAACCTGCTTCTGGTGGTTCGAAGTCAAATCGACTATATGGCACCGAATACGGCATCCCAGCTGAAAAAGAAAATACCCCCCCCCACCCCCATCTTAATGTAAAATAAGCATTTTCTTTAACTGAATGCTCACTGAATTTAACTGAATGCTCACTGAATCATTTCTTAACTGAAATGCTCACATAACCTTTAAAAGCACAGCAACATTTCCTTTACAATTTAAAATAATTCGCCAAATAATTAAAAGAGACACCCCTCCCTCCCATCCTGATATAAAAAATGAGAAAATATAAACATAATTTAAAAACATAGTAAAAAATCTAGCCCAAATAAAAAATCCAGCTCCTTTCCCTCGCAGGAAAAAAAAAACCACCTCAACTACGCAATGTAGTTTATAGGAAATCATGTAAACAAATTAAAATACCGTAAGAAAAATGACAACCAAAATATAACTTAAATAAATGAAATTCGCTTTTTTTTTTTTTCTTCAAAAAATCATGATTTTTTTCAAACTTTGATTCGTAACAAAAATAAAAGCTGTCTGCTTTTACATCTTTTTTTTTTGCATTAGTAGTTGCTTTAATTTAATAAAGAAATTTAATTAATGATGAAAGCATGAAATCAAAATAAAATTCTACACACTCATAGATAAGTGTAAGAAACTCTTTGTAGATTAATCATTATCAAGAATGAAATGAAACTTGAAAATTAAAAAACATACACTTCTCTCAAAAGATAGAACAATGCAAGTAATGTCAGTAAATTTCAAAACTAAACGCAAGTGTTATTAATATTTTCAGAAACAAGTTACATCAATTCAAATTTGTAAATTAATAAAAATTATTTTTTCAGGGGATTTCTCTTCGTTTACTACAGATGGAGGCTTTTAAAGAAGCCGTCCGTGATTTCTTACACTGGAAAATTTTTGCTTCTAATGTATATAAGGTAAGCACAGCTTCAATGTTCACGCTTTATTGTGATTTTATGATACCGTTGAGACAGTTTTGAAATGTAACTTGCAAATATTCCTAAATCTTATTTAGATGATTGGAAAAGGAAATTGGAATTCAGTTTCATTTCAGAAAATTTCTGAAACTTAATGAGCCTTCTTGAATGCATTGAAATTGCAGTGTCCTAGCTCTAAAGTTAAAAGGGTTAAAATTATTGCAATTTATTAATGCTCTTATCATATGATATATAGTATGATAAAAAAAACATTTTATGAATTTTGTACAAAATTAAAAAAGAAAGATTTAAAAAAATCAAAACCATATTTTAAAAGTTGGTATTTTATTGCAAGGCAAATTTGTCAAAAACCTTTTTTTTCGGGGTAGGATAGAGGGCTAGACGAGAATTAGTTTTAAAAAATATCAAACCGAACCCTTAAAGCTAATCATATCACAAGCAGTAGGACTTACGATAAGAGACATAAAACTTTTATACACACTCAATTAAAATATTCCAAATTAACTCAATAATTGCATCCAGACATACATTTTGCATTAACAAAGTTGATACGCGAAACATGTTTCGGGACACAAAATAACAAATAAATAATTGATATACATTTAGTTACTCTTGAACCGAGCATTTTTCTTGGGTTTTAATGTCCTAATGATTCCCCATTCCATGTCTTTTTCTACTCGCAATGGCCGTATTTGCATAATTTAGTAGATGTAAGAGCATGTTTAGTCTGCGATGTAAAATTATCTACCTGATGCCTATGTTGCCACAATAAAAACCGTAGCTAGGCACAAAAAAGGGTCAACATTTGTGTAGGTAGGGATGGCAAAAATGTATCATTTGCCGCTATGTTTATAAAAAACTTAATTTTGATCTTCGTTAAAGTTAGGAACTAAAAGTCAGAGTATGAAATGGGGTATATGGGTTATTGAACTCAAAAAGCAGTTTTTGAGTCTGGCATTCATCTGATCCTCCTGCTCGCAAATTCTCGCTGCAATTTCTGTAAGCTTAATGGTATCCCTAATTCAACCCGGCAACTGACGATAGTTCGACACGGACATATATTTTTCCACATACTGTCGGCCCCGCTTAACCCTCGTGGGTCCCTCCCATTTCAGTTACATTCAAGACCCTTGGGGTCATAAACGACCCCAATGCTTCCTTTAATTAATTTATTATAATTATTGAATGTTACATGCATTATTTAAGTTCACACACTTTTTAATGCTAAAAAAATAAAAATAAAAAGACACAATCAAAGTAAAATTTAGTTTATGCATTAAAAATGAAAATTTTAGAGCAAAACTTACAATAACTGTAGATTTATTTACAACTGTTACAGACCTGAAAAAACATGATTTTTTGCAAGTGAATTTCAAACACTTATGACATCTTTCGATGCATTTTCTGTCCAGTTCTCTTGGACAAAAGTTGCAACGTCCTCTTTTTTTGCCATTGTGGGGAAGTGACCCCAAGGGTCTTGTGTGCAAAAAAATGCAATTCGGGAAAAATAAAACACAATAATAGCATTATTTTGAATAGAAAACTAGAAGAATAAAAGCCACAAAATGCCATTAAAAACAAATGGTTGATTAACAAGATATATTAAACAGAAATTGCATTGGGGTCACATATGACCCCAAGGAACCCACGAGGGATAATCGGAGTAGCGGACACCCCCCCCCCCCCCCCCCCCCCCCCCCCCCCCCCCCCCCCCCCCCCCCCCCCCCCACCCCCCCCCCCCCCCCCCCCCCCCCCCCCCCCCCCCCCCCCCCCCCCCCCCCCCCCCCCCCCCCCCCCCCCCCCCCCCCCCCCCCCCCCCCCCCCCCCCCCCCCCCCCCCCCCCCCCCCCCCCCCCCCCCCCCCCCCCCCCTCCCCCCCCCCCCCCCCCCCCCCCCCCCCCCCCCCCCCCCCCCACCCAACGAAATACCCCGCTTATACGAATAAAATATCCAGGAACCGTGCCATAGATGCAATGTTAAAGATCCCCGCTTAATCGAATAATATTTCTTGTAAGTGACAGTATTCGTTTAAGAGGGGCCGACAGTATTACGTGTAATTTTTAACAACGTCTTTTTAACCGATTTTCAAACTGTCGCAGTATGTATATGCATTTAAATATTAAATAATACAAGAACTAGCTTTCATAAGGCGGCACACGAAACCCACGTAGTCCGCACATTGTTAAAATTACAGCTAACCACGTGACTTCCTACGGCACGCTTAAATGTGCCATTTGGCACCCTCATCGAACCCTAAAGGTTCTATGAGGAGCCAAAGAGCACCTTCAAGGGTGCCATAGGGAGTCAAGTAGCAATCTTCAGGGGTTGCAGCTCGTGCTACAACGTTTCACCCTTAAGGGCGCTTTTACACTTACCGACACGACAACGATAAATCGTACACGATTGTCGTCATCCGACGTTGGAGCACGGAAAATGCATTAAAATATGCTATACGCTTTTCCATCTCCCGATTCCAGGTCGATTGTGTCGTCTCCGACCGAACGCTATCGTTTGTCGTCCCATTCGTGTCGGATAGCAGCCGTCTCGCCTTTAAAATCGGGACGACATTCATTTATTTGTTTACTCTCTTCGAAGATGCAACACATAGAAATGGCATTTAAATTTAAAATCGCTGCATTAATAAAATATAAGCTTAAATTTGCAGACGATAAATAAAGAATGTATAGCAATAAAATAATTTTATTCATTTTACTTAATATTTTGTTTCACTTCTGTTGCTCAGACGATCTTTATTGCTGCAGAAAAGCTTAGATTTTCACTCTGATGTATGCGTTTCGTTCTTAGTAAACAAGGTGGGAATGAAATAAATTTGTGAGTATCATGCATCCAATATCTTCTATTAATCTGTTTCCTCTTTTTGCTGAGGTAAAGTAAATCTAACAGTCGTAGTCTGTTAAATTGAGGAGCCATAATAATATACATGCGAGCACATTGGTTCTTCGAAATAAAATGCAGTGGAAAATGACTGTTTCGGAGAAACGATATCGGTTGAGTGAAAATACAGTGTTGTAGACGACGCGACACGGTACTTATCGTTGCAGTATTTCCGTCCGATTTTCGTCGTTGTCGTGTCATCAAGTGGAAAAGCGCCCTTAAGGGTGAAACGTTGTAGCACCAGCGACACCCCCTCCCTTAAGGAGTGCCACTTGGTTCCCTATGGCACACTTAAAGTTGCCATTTGGCTCCCTGTGGCACAGGGTTGCCAGATTAAGAACTTCTGTTGCCAGATTTAAGATACGGGACAGGCTTCAGGGGGGGGGGGGTATGAAGTCTAAAAGTCGAATTTTTACAACCTTGACTTTAACATCAAACTTTTCTCACAAATGTATTCATGAAGAAAAAGCAATATACAATGAACATATGAATAGAAACTTTATTTGTTACCATTGCATAGTTATTTTACTTCATGAATATTAGTGGGAAAAGTTTTAACACTAAATATTGTGAAAGTTCGTGTGTCTCTGCTATTGACCCCCTTTTTCCTAAAATAAGGCACAATAAAATCATTTACAAAGAGCTACACCACTTTTACAATGAACTACATCTTTGTTAAATGGATTGTCACAATGATTTCTGCTTTAGCTGAACATAAGACTAAGATGATTACACTTCAGAACAGAAAAATATTATGATTCAATCAATTTTTTTATCACTCTATTTCACATTTTTTGTTTCACTTATTTTTTTTCTCGAAATAATGTTTCGTTTTGAAAAATGTTACTCCCAGCAAGAATACGGGACTTTAGCCGTCCCGTATCAAGGCTCCCCGGGACGCGGGACAGTTTTTCAAAAAACGGGACAGTCCCTTGAAATCCGGGACGTCTGGCAACCCTGCTGTGACACCCTCATCGAACTCTAAAGGTTCCATACGGAGCCAAAGAGCACTTTAAGGGTGGCATAGGAAGTCAAGGGGTTGCAGCTTCAGGGGTTGCAGCTAGTGCTACAACGTTTCTCCCTTAAAGCAACTTGTACCACATGCAACTTGTAGTTTTTTAACAGTGCAGGTTCCCTTCCTCTGTCATAGAATCGTCGTATTATCCGGTTTGAAGCGTTTTTCTGCGGTCTAGGACAATTTTTCATAAAGTTCAAAATCTTGAAAAACTTAAGCGCTACTCGGGAAATTTTCGACCTTTCAAGAGAGCAGGAGTCGGAAAACTATTTTGTGTCTGCGAAAGTTAAACATGTTACTCAAACTATTGGATTGCAAAAGCAATGAGGAATTTTCGCTTAACGCGAAAAATCTATTAAGTAAGATAAAATGGTTTGAAATGTAGTCATAATGAAATGTGAAACAACTTGATTAAAACAGTTTCCATTTTTAAATGCGCAAAATTATTTAATTTGAAGAAAGTGATTTCAACAAAATCCCTTGCTATGACGCATTTATTGTTTAAAAAATAATTGTGCACAAGCAAACACACACATTTTAATAGGCATGTGGTTAATCTATATACAGTGAACTCTCACTTATACGCCGGTCCAAGGGACCAACAGAAAAAGGCGCATAAGTGAGACGTATAAGTGAACAAGTCTATATTAAGGACTAAAACGCAACATAGGTTCCAATGAGAGAATGAATAAGAATGTTTATACAAACAAGCGACATATGACTACGGTTTGGCAATTACTGTAACGTAGCTATTATGATAAAGAGAAAACAAAAATTGTAGCGTAATTAATTACAAACAGTTCCTTTTAAAACGATCCATAATAGGTAATTGTTCCTCTCCGAGCACTAGTTCATGTGGAATAAATGCCTTCCGTGAGCAATAAATTCGAAAGATTAAAGAGAAAAATGAAGAAAAATGCTTATCTTTTGAAGAAAATAAAGATATTTTTTGACATTTTAGGGAAAATTCGGCGCATAAATGAACTATTTATGTTTAGAGCGACGCATAAACGAATGATACTGTCATTATTTTGCTATGGAATGTGCTGGGACTACTGAAAATCGTCGTATAAGTGAAAAAGGCGCATAAATGAGGCGGTGTATAAGTGAGAGTTCACTGTACATAAAATCAAAGTTAGATGACGTCATATCTTGCGAGTCCAACGCTCTCCTACTAAATCTATGCAACGTACGATTATGAAAATTGGTACAAAATTAGTTTGCGAAAAGTAAAGCAGCGCACTCGAAGTTGCCAGCCTAGCAAATACAAGATAACAGCAACATTCAAGAACTATACACTGAGACAAAATTTTGATTTTCGACCTACCGGGCCCAAGGCACGTCTTTCATCTGTTCGTGGACATTGAAATCTAATAAACCATATTCCTCCGTTTGTTGGCACCGTTAGGTTTCAAGAGAAATAGGTTTATCAGATTTGGAGTGCCACCTGGGTCTTCCTATCGTCTCTGGTAACCTTGTCCTTGGAAACGAGGTCTAGAATACACGAATTCCCCTAGAAAACAATAAAAAACAAACATTTGCTAAGTAGTTTCTGGCACCATTAGCAAAAGCTGCCATGCTAAATACAGTCAAGTCTCGATACCTCGAAGTCTTATAACTCGAATCTTCATGTGTCTCGAAGTTTTTATTGCGTCTCAAACTCTTGAGGAAGATGTGGGAATTTTATGTATCTCGAATTACCAATAACTCGAAGTTTTTAGCCAATCCCTTGGGACTTCCGAGTTACCGAGACTCGACTGTATCATAAAGTAGATGTGCCTTGAAACAAGTACGGAATTTTGTTTGATAAATATGTTTCGAAAAATGCTAGCTAGTTTATTTTTAAAAATAAGTCGAATCAAAGATTGAAAATGGAATGGATCTGTGGATATGAAGAGCAATCAGCTTTGTAACAGAATTATGTGCACGAACAAAAAAAAAATGCACTAACAAAAAAAAAAAAAAAAACTGCTGAATAACATGAAAATTCGGTACTTATCCGTTAGCCGGGCGCAAGCAAGAAATCAAAAATAGCCAAGCGAAGCGAATGGCAAATCTGTCAACTGAACAAAAAAACTCTTAACGATAAACAAATATGGTTGTAACAATTCTACATTATTTAGCGATGCATTATTTGGCGGTTATTCGTTCGTGCCCGGGTAACGGATAAGTACCGAAAACTCCTATT
Source organism: Uloborus plumipes (assembly GCA_038373865.1). Taxonomy (NCBI): domain Eukaryota; kingdom Metazoa; phylum Arthropoda; class Arachnida; order Araneae; family Uloboridae; genus Uloborus; species Uloborus plumipes. The sequence goes on from JAXGGA010004352.1 coordinate 40,019, forward strand.
AAAAAACTTGCCAAATCAACTTTAACTTTAAATTCTGCATTAACATTTAACATAATCAACTAAATAAATATATCGAGTCATTGGCAATTTTGAAAGCTTCATTAAAATGCAAAATTAGAGCAAGAGGTGGATTTTTATGGCCTAAAAACTTGGAGACAACTGAAAAAACAAGGAAAAACTGGCAAAAATCTCAGTGTCTGAAATATTCTCGAAAGCATTACACTGAGAAAGAATTTGTTACGAAATGTCAAAAAGAAAGAATTTGATAATTCCTAATTTACAGTCTATTTCTGTAAAATTCAAAGTTTCAAAGTTTAGTACTGTAAAAGTAGAAATTTTACAGTTTATTACCGCAAAACTAGCAATTTTTAGAGTTTATTACTATAAATTTAGCTGTAGTATACTGTAAAAACAACATTCATAAGATGTTATCAGTTGATAAGATGTGATAAGTTAATGGGAGGTTACTATTACGGATGCACGGATAAGCAAATTGGCTGATTACCGATTACCGATTAATCGGCCGTTGATAATCGGCGATTAAGCGGTCAAGCCGATTATTGAGTAAAACGGTTGTTTTCAGTACTACCAATTTCACCGTTAGAGTTTTTTTTTTCGTTTTTTTTTTTAACAACTTTTGAAATAGTTGCTAATTTCGCTTCCATTTTTCTAATTTTTTAAAAATAATTTCAATATTTTATCAAATTTTCCTGCACTATTTTTCATATTATTGTCAATAATATTGCATTAACACATTGCTAATTATGTAAACTAGACTTGAAAATTCAAAAAAAAAAACGGAGGGGGAGTCTGTGTTGAGCAATCCAATTTTGAAGTTCTTTTAGTTTCAATTTTTCAATTATTAGTAGCTATGTAATTCAAGACTTTTATGCTTTGTGAAAATTGAAGATTATCTAAAAGCAAGTAGAAAAGTATCGGCGCATGAAAAATGTTGCTACATTAACTATGTGTATTTTTATTCAAAATAGGAGAATTAATGTATTAAAAACTTTACATCAACGGTGAGGATTATTATTACTGTTAATAAAATTATTCATCATAATTTCTTAGTAAAGGTTTACTTTAAAAAATAATATTTAAAAAATATTTTTTCCGCCGATCAATCAGCCCGATTTTGCCGATTATTAATATTCGACAAAGTGGCCGATTATGGCCGATTAATCGATACTGCCGATTAATCGGTGCATCCCTAGTTACTATTATGTTTTCTAGAATGGTAGCTGCACAATTTCTCGTCATCAGTCTGTTCTTCTTGCTCCCGGCCTTCGGCTCCGGTCCTCTGTGGGAGGAGTTTGTGGAGGAGCCTCTCAATAACTGCAGGAAGACATGGTGGATGAATCTCCTCTTTATACAGAATTTCCTCGGACCATATGACAGTGTGAGTAGACGCATTTTCTTGGATAAGTGAATAAATCCAACTCTGAAACCCCAATGGACTGGTTGAGATTAAAAAAAAAAAAGTAAGTAGGGTAAACCGACCAGTAAATGAACACTTAGGCGAAATTTCGTTTTCAAGAATTATTAACATTGTTAAAAATTGTAGCATTTGTCATATGACAGTAAAAACACTTTAGGTCATACATGTAATTATTTTTTTAGCCTACTTTCCCGTTAAAAATAAAAGAGACGAAAAAAGTATTAAGAGTGGCTTAATGCATCTAGAAAATATCGCCTAGTCCAAAAAATATCGCCAAGTTAAAAAAATATCGCCAAGTCCAAAACAAAGTCAAAAAGAAACAAAAAAAAAGAAATAAATATCGAAAAATAAAAATTTGAAAGTAGGGTATTGAGATGGGGAATTTGTGTGTGTGTCTGTCTGTCGGTTGGTCGGTCGGTCTGTCTGTCTGTCTGTCTGTCCCCCCCCTAATAACTTTTGAATGAACATTCCGATTTGAACGATTTTTTTTTTTTTGTTGGAAAGATCTCGGCGAGTACAGCTCATTCCCATATTTGATTTTTCGATTTGAACAATTTTTGGTTCCACTTTGAGCCGTTCAAACAACCTGTCCCGCGATATTAACATTTTAGATAACAGTCCGATTTGAAAAAACTTCTTTTTGTTCGAAAGATCTTTTCAAGGATACTTCATTCCCGTATCTACATTTTCTATTTGAACAATTTTTCGTTCAACATTGGACCGTTCAAACAAGCTGTCACCCCTAATAACTTTTGAGTGAACAGTCCGATTTAAATATTTTTTTTGTTCGAAGCATCTCGGCAAGGATACTTTTTTACCGTATTTAAATTTTCAATTTGAACATTTTTGGTTCAACATTGAACCGTTCAAGTAACCTTTTCCCGCCTAATATTTTTTAAGTGAACCGTCCGAATTGAATAAACTTTTTTTTGTTCGAAAGATCTTATCAAGAATACTTCATTCCCGTTTTCAAATTTTCGATTTGAATAATTTTTCGTTCAACATTGAACCGTTCAAACAAGCTCTCACCCCTAATAACTTTTGAGCGAACAGTCCGATTTAAACAAACTTTTTTTGTTCAAAAGATCTCGGCAAGGATATTTCATTACCGTATTTTGAACATTTTTTCGTTCAACATTGAACCGTTCAAGCAACCTTTCTCCACCTAATAACTTTTAAATGAACCGTCCAAATTGAATAAACTTTTTTTGTTCGAAAGATCTCGGAGAGACTCATTCCCATATTTCACTTTTCAATTTGAACCATTTTTCGTTCAATGATGAACCGTTCAGAAAAAATTTTAACATGAGCGCCTACTGGGAAATTTAAAATGAATGTTGATTCTGAACTTAAAGGCGGATTTCCTTCAAACTAACTTTGTGAGAAAACGGTTTTGATAAAAAATGTATGTAAAGTACTTTTCTGAAAAATCTTCTGTGAGGACTCCGATTCCGACTCCGACTCCGCAAACATGGCTGAAATGCAGGATCAGAAAAAAAATGACTGACTGTGCAGACGATTTTTTGTTTATTTATTCATTTGTTTTATTTTATTTATGAATATTATTATTATTATTTTTGGCAGACGATTTTTTTTTGTAACAAAAATATTTCATTCACGAGAGCATTTTATTCTTTATTTATATTTAACAACTGGCAACGGATTAAAAATAAAATTCGAGACATTTTATTAACGAACGAGGTTTATTTTATTTTATTTATTTATTTATTTTTTTTTTGATAAAATGTGTTTTGATGTTCTTTGTACTTTTATTTTATTTATTAATTTTTTTTTCTTTTGAAAAAGATTGTGACATTTTTCTACGGAAGAACTATAACAGTTACATTCTTTAAAAGGTGCGACAAAACTTTATTTACTCGTTTATTTACTTTTTACGTGTCCATTTCATCTGATGAGAGGGGTATATTTTGCTTTTAGAAATCAGCTTTAAGTGCTATAAAGGTATGTTTGACATAATTTTCAGTTTCAGATACTCAAGAGAATATTGATCAAATGCTAGAATGCCGATGTCGATGTACGGGAAAGTAGTTTAGTTCTTGACAGAACTTCTTGTTAAATATTGCGCTACTTTTTATGGTTCTGGATCAGGTTTTTTGGGGCTTGAAAGGAGAAAAAACGCCTTGACCCCGTGAATGAACACCCCAAACAAAACACAAACGCAGCATTTTCTAACCATTTTCTTTTTAGAAATGTGTAGAATGACGTGCCTACTGCTGATTCGTCTAAGAAAAATGGTTTAAAAACTAATTTTTTTCAAGAAAATTACGAGGTGTCCATTCACTGGTCTGTCTTCCCTATGTCCTGCCCCACTGACATAAACAATTTTGTATACGTATTTTTCGCGGGAAAAATCAAATTAACTTAACATAAGAAGGAATAGCTTACAGAAAGAACAAATGTAGTGAAACATCGTGGTAATATTACCTGATACAAATATAAATTTTTCTATGGTGAATATATTCAGATATCCCTACGAATGTTTTATACAGCATGAAGAAAATCGCTCTTCAATTTTTCAATAATATGGGTCATTTTGACGAAACTGGTGCAATCATGTCTGAAACTCTTTACTTAAGATTATCAATTTAAATAATTTCCACCAACTAATCATATTTTTTTTATGGAGTTTCCATTTATTTGTGTATAATGAAGTGTAAATAGCTAGTACATGACTCATTTATAAAAGGATTTTAAATATTTTGATCACTTTGTTTAACAGAGTGGACAAATAAGCTTTTTAAAATATTAAAATATCTGTATAATCACAAAGGAAAGTTAGAATCACAGAACAAGTATAAAGTAGAATAAACAGCTTAAAACTAAGTCTGTCTGTAATTTCAAGAAAAAATTTATTTTTTTCATCATGAAATCGGCTCCAACAGAGTGGACATCCAACAGTTCAAATTAACTATCATAAGAAAAGAATGAGGCTCACCCTGGTTGTTGACTACATAATTCAATGTAGCGAGCTAATCACGGCAGTTATACTACCTATATTTTTTAAAAAATATATCAGATTGAATTCAATTGTTTATTTGATTTCCATAAGGCATACAACAGAGTGGACAATTCGAATAATAGAGAGTCTAGGAACATGGATAAATAATAGTGTTTTGGGGGGAAATTTTTTTCATTTGCGTAATAATTTGCAGAAATGGTGTCAGAAGCCTCTTTTGTGCAGTGCAGTGTCATTTATTTTGTTGTTACATTTCAGTTTAATTTTAAATCACATTTAAAATTCTAGCAATTTGAAGCTGGGACACGTCATTTTCTACTTCTTCTGACAAAGATATTTTTTTTTTTTGTGTCAATTCTAAATGGATTATACCTAATCAATTGATACTTGATGGCACAAAATTAAATGGAGAACCAATAAAAAATACACTTAATGGATGGTAGTTATTAAAATTGATTTTAAAAAATTCTAAAGTTTCGGACATGATTTGTACCATTTTCGTCGGAATGACCCATACATAAAATGGTTTTAAACGTCTGTAAAACAATATTTTTTTAAAGAACATTCAGGGAGGTTTTTCGGAGAGATGGAGCCCTATATGAACATTTGCAGTACAATTTATCAGTGTTTAGATCCAAGTTCTTAAGAATAACAGTTTCGATCTTCATCTGAAGCTTTAAGCTGATTTGATTGGTCTTTACTAATGAACAAAGCATAAATGAAGTTGACAGATACTGTGACAAAAATATTGTAGTGTGTTCATTTACTTATTGCAGGAATGAAAACAGTAACTTTATGAAGGAATTGGTTTAGGATAAAATTGTTAGATACGTAAAATCCATAAGTTAGGAATAAAGTTTATACATTTACACTGCATCTTTAAATGCTAAATGATTGTGTATACAATACAAAAGGTTAATGAGAGTAAAATATTTAACTCATTTATTCTAAAACGCTTTTCATTTAGTATGTATTTACACCCATATGTTATCTTGTTTAACATCTGCCAAATAGTTTTAACCGTAAAATACCTGACTCTCTCTCTCACTCTCTCTCTCTTGCTTTCTATTAAAAATCTAATAGAAGCAAAATTTGTTTTTATTGTTTACTAGCTACTTGACCTGGCTCTGCACGGGATCTATTTTGAGGAAAAATGTCAAGTGACGCGTGTGTCTAAAATTCCCGATTAAATTAAAGTCAATAGTTTGCTAGAACGCAGTACGAAAAATTAATCAATCACCAAAAACTTTTTAAATCCGTCCGTTACAGGAAAAGCCTAAAGCAAAAGCAAGAATTTTATTTGTTTATGTTCAAGAAAAAAATAGCAACACCTTTTTCTCATTAATAATTTATTTCACCCTATTTAATTTCTTTCACTCTCGTGCAGACGATTTTTATGAATCCAATTTAAAATGGATATTTTCAAATTTAAAAATGCCCATATCTTTTTCCAGGGTGGAGATATCGATTAGTGGTTTTGAAGGAAACCTTCCTAAAAGGTATTTTTTTCGTTCTTTCGAATGAGACCAAGATCGAGAAGCTCCGATAAGAATTTTGCTAGATAGAGCCAATTTGAAGTCCTTTATTCGAAATTCGAACGGATCGGTACTTTTTTCCAGCTCAAAAACCACCCTATGATCCTTCCCGGGTGCCCAAGTATCTCCCTGCCAAATTTCGTCCAGATCCGACGTAAACTGTGGATTTGTATAAGGTACACACACACAGACACACATAAACATACATATTCTTTGTTTCATTTATGTGAATTATTTTTACGCTTCATTAATGAGAAGCAACTTTGAAATATTTTCACTTGAGTAATTTGGATACATTGTTGTGTATATTCCAGTGCTTGTATCACACGTGGATTTTGGCTACAATGATGCAGCTTTTCCTCATAACAGCTCTTGTTCTTTTAGTTTTAAATAGGTAAGTATAGTACATGGTGAATTCTAGAGTTTATTTTATAGGTAAGTGGTAAATTATAAACATAGGCTCTTTTTTTAATGTATCTGCGAAATATATTTTTGGAAAGATTGCCACTAGTTATTAAATTATGATACTTGAAATATGGGATTTGCTGATTTGAATATTTAACTGCATAATTTACAAGTGTCTTATTTTTTACCAAAAATTATTTTGTATTTGAAACAAAATCAATTTTTCATCTAAGAATCTTTTCAAGTTGAAAATTATCGTATTATAATACACAACACGCTAGTTGCTATTGAATGGATGCATTTAAATGGCAGCAATAATGCAACATTATGTTTTTTTAAATTTGTCGTATCTTCGATTAAAAAGGGACAAAACCCCCGCTTGAAGATAAATAGTTTATTTTTCGACTTAGAAAGAACTTAAGTGCTTTTTTTTTCGTTAAAATCCTAGAGGATCGAAAACTGTCTTAGAATTTACTGATTTGTAATAAATTAAGATCCGACTTAGGTTGACCTAAGGCCCCTATATGCTAAGTTCTATATAGCGGCTCTAAGTTGACCTACTGTTATCGAGTTTCCTAATAAGTTATACCAAGGCTTCACTAGATAGCGTTTTATACAGGCTGTATCATTACTTAAAACATCAATGGTGAAGATTTGCCCGCTAGAGAGCGCTGAACAAGGACCACCCAAATGTTTGTTTACATTAATTGGCATATTGTTTCTGCTGTAAAAAGCGATGTTTATCCTATCTTTAAGGGTTAAAAAATATTGATATAGTTAACTGAAGTAGAGTACAGAGTGAATTGATGCCGAAGGCCTTATTAGTACTGCTTTTTAGGGGAAATAAATTCCCTTTTCAGGTAAAGAAATGCAACCAAACGTTTTATACGACCAACTGTAGCATGGCGAAATGTGGTCTGAATTTTAAAAAGTTCTATGGCAACCCGTTGGTAGTATTGGCTCGCTTAGCGAATAGATTCGCCATTTATCGCTCTGCGGTGCCAGTGTCGTTTCATAGTTAATTAATAATTAGAATCAATTAAAATGAAAAATAATTCGCTAACGAATTAAAATAAGCCGCTAAAATGCTGAATAAACCAACAAATAAAACAAGCTTTTCAATGACGTTAAAATATACTAAAATAGAATTGAATGCCAAATTGTAAAATAATCGCCAACAAATTAACTTTTAATTTTGTCTTTTATTTATCTGATTTGTATATAATGTTAGTTACCATAAAATTCGATAGATGTCGCTGGACAATGATCACCGATTTTATCCCAAGAATTTTGATCAAATGAAACAGCCTGTATAAAACGCTATCTATTGAAGCCTTGGTTATGCATCAAAATGTAATTTAAAATATTCCTAACATGATGGCTTACTGTTATCTAAACAAAAGTGATCCAATCATAGGGTTGTCACGATTTGAAGTTCTAGTAGGGTTGAGTAAAACTGCAGTTTTTCTGCAGATGTCTTTAAATTTTGCAAGAATATACAGTTTATCTGTAGTTTTTTGAAAATTAAAAGCGGATCTAAATCTCTCACAAATAACACTTATTCGGCTCAGAACTTTACATTATCGCAAGGAAATGATTATGTGATTGAGAAATTCTGTGCTTTCTTAATTATGTGCTTTAAAAAATTTCGCTGCTTTCTGCTAAATTTCTTCTTTTACTTGAAGAAAACTAATGAAAATCTGCGAAATGACTTCATTATTGAAATTTTAAAACTGCGCCAACCCTAATGAAAGGAGCACTTCTGTAGTCAGTCTTATACCATCGTGTTTGTAATATTTTTATCTACATTTTTACACTTAACATATTAGGAAATTATCGGATCTTGTACTATAAGCACTTACACCATCTAATACCATGGTTTTTCCCATTCGCAATATAAGATTACAGTTTAGTTTGAAGGACGGATAAATCCTTCTTTCTATATGTAATCGAATTTTAACTTTGTTGCTTTTTTACTTCCTTTTGAGTAGTAAAGGAAGTATTGTGATCGCAAACAAAAATTCAATCAAACTTGGGTCTAAATTTTGATTTTGCTCGTCCCCGAAGGAATGTTGAGTAATGTTTTCGACCTGTCAGCACGTATTTATGTACCTACCAACACATAGCCAGCCGGAAAATCATTTTCAACCACCCCCGAGTTAATTACGACGTGTTTTTTCGTGACGTCTGTATGTATGTATGTACTGTCGGCCCCGCTTAAACGAATACCGTCGGTTCCAAGAAATATTATTCGATTAAGCGGGGTATTCGTTTAAGCAGGGATCTTTAACATTGCGTCTATGGCAACGGTTTCGGGAAAATTTATTCGTAAAAGCGGGGTATTCGTTTATCCGTTACCCGATTAAGCGGGGACGACAGTATATGCGTATGTATTTATGTCGCATAACTCAAAAACTATATGCCGTAGAAACTTCTAGCTTGGTATGTAGGCTCTGAAAAGGGTCTAGTTGTGCACCTCTCCTTGTGGTTGCATTTGAATGTTCCTGAGGGGCTGTTTTAACCCTTTTTTGGAGTAATCAGTTGGGGTAATCATCTTTTTTGGGGTAATTTAGCGAAAAAAATTTTTTTTTTTAATTTGGGTTCAATTTGGTGCTATTGGCGATATTTTGCGAAAGATCCACTGAACGGTGTTAAAATCGGTTATATTTAGAAAATTAAACATTGTAAAACATTTTTTTTGCATTGTTTCGTGGCAAACTAATGGCGTAAATGTTTAATTGAATTGTTATCTCGCTCACTCCAAGCACTATTTAACACTTAAGGCATGTACTAAAAATTTACAAGTAAAAGGAAGTAGTGTGGGGTCCATACCAGAGTTTTAACAGAAGATTTCAGACACCATGATTTGCAATGATGAGGAAGACCACAAGTCCCAATGTGGTGCACTGATGAGAGATTTGTGACATCATGGTACTGAGATAGATCTTCTTTGACCCGAGACAGTTATAATAAATCCCAATCGATTGCCTTCCACCTGGTTCTGCGAAATCTGAATGTATTGTTTTTAAACGTTCGCTGTGTAAAGTGGAATATTCAGCGAGTTACGAATACATGTTATTTTATGCAGGATGGTTTAATACAATACTTAAAAGAAAAGAAAGAGTTTCTGCATCAATTGAAGAAGCTACGCTTCATTGTATTGTATTTCGTCACTTTTTAATATGCGAGAAAGCAACTCCCCTATATCTATAAGGCACTTATATATATAAGGCACCTATATATATAAGGCCTCTACGTGCTTAAAATAGCAAAATATTAGTACGCCAGAATTTTGAAAAAGTAAAGCTATGCGAGAAAATATCAGCAGATTCGGACACAGTTTGATTTGCATTTATTTCGTTTGCCATAAAGAAAAGAAACTACAAGCAATGACGTATAAAGTTTACAAATACCTTTGTGCTATTGATGTAGTAGAGAAAATATCAACGTAAAATAGGCACAAATAAGCAGAGATACTGCAGACACGTGTTTCGGCGTTACAAGGAACGCCTTTATCAATGCAAAAAAAATGTCTGTGCATCCATAAACTCAACATTTGCATTGATAAAGGCGTTCCTTGTAACGCCGAAACACGTGTCTGCAGTATCTCTGCTTATTTGTGCCTATTTTAGGTTGATATTTTCTCTACTACAATGACGTATATTCTCCCCCCCCCCCCCACTTCCCAAAAATATAAACAAGATCAGCTTGACACTGTGATGAAAATTCTTACTTCGAAGAATTCAATAAAAGTAGAGCATGTTTAAAACATCTAAAAGCACTTTAAATGGGTTTGCAATGCTAAAAATAACTAAATTATCAACGACAAGCATAAAAATGAAACATTTCTGTGAAATGCTTGTTGGTATGCAACTGCATCGTGAAAAGAAAAGTTTCTTTTTCTTTTCACGTTGTTTGAGCGTAACGAAAGTTATCAGATAATGCGAAACAGAAGCCAGGATATGCATTAGGAATCGGGGAAAATTGGTAAACTCGACCGTGGAATTTCGAACGGCAGACCGTTTCTTATCAAGAAGGTAACCATTGCAGCGGATCATGGTATTGCGATGTTCGCAACCTGTACCCCGATAACTGACGTGGCTCTATTTTTCCCAAGGTTGAGACAAAACTATTTATTATTCGCATGATATTATTTCACAAAGTTCACAGCAGAAACATGGACAGTATTAACTGTTTCCGCTCTGTACGCAGGGCCCGACTAACTAAAAATGAGGCCCGAGGCCCGTAATATTTTGGAGGCCCCCTCTACGTTCTATCTTGTAAAGTCAACACAAAATAATCTTTAACTTTTGGGGGTCATTGTATATAGTTCTACATTGTGGCATGCATTACGTCCTAGCCTCCTAAGTACTTTTTTATTTCCATTTTAGCTTGAGAGATTTATAGATAATTCTCAAAAAATGAAGCTTTTTTACTCGCACAATATGAACTATAAGAGAAATACTAATAAAGTATCAAAAGGGTTTTTTTCCAATTAATAAATTACTTTTTTTTAAAAATACAAATTTCTTTATTGCTGTGCAACAGTTTTTAGAAATTACGTGCCCCTTATTTAAATGGGGCCCAGTCCCCGGCCCAGTTGGCCTGTGCCATAATCAGGCCTTGTCCTGCATGTTACCCAACAATCGTATTCTTTCTAGCTGGGATCGCTGCAGATCATACATAGCCATCACACTACGGTGTTACGGAATTTTTAATCAAAAAGGGAAAATAGCAATAAAATCTAAAAATATATCAAATATGAATTTGATTTGAGGTATCTCACCACCTTGAAAAGTCGATTTTCGACTGAAATTTCAAACTTTTTTTTATGTTTGATTTAGAGAAAATATGAACTTCTTTCTTTCGGAAACTTGTTGAATTTTGTTCCTACCATAATTAGAAGCGGAGAAAACATCATTTTAATGTGGATCCACGGCAGTTTTTGTACCGGAAGTTAGGACCTGATGTTTAAAATTAAAACATAAATTAGGGGATATTTCAACTCCAATTATTGGTAAAAAAAATTAAAAATAGTAAAACATTAGAATTGGATAGTAACAGAGTCTGAAGAATGTGTAGTTGGTCATGGTACTTTTTAAATTGATATGGGTAGCAATGCACGTCATATGTTTGAATAAAAATCTTTAACTGCATTTAGTTCAGAATCGATTTTTCGTTGTTATTATTTGCGACAAATTCCATAAATCTGTAAATTATGAATATTTTTGCTTGAAACTTGCCATGTGGCTTTATATTGATATTGTGGAGGGCCTGAACGAGAGTTATAGCTCTAAAGTAAAATACACTAGATTTGTACGAATTTAAGTACGGTGACACTTACGAAATCACCAATATTTTCATATCTACAGTGCGTTTATGTGCATATCTCCAAATTAGAAATAACTATACTTAAATTCTAGTTCAGGCCCTACAGTGTATTATTGTGAATCCATAAACAAAAATGTGTTAATTTTCATGCATAATTGTGGTTATGACAGCCCATTTAGTATTTATCGATTTTCGGCCTAAAATACACCAAAATTACAACATTGCTACAAAGTATATAATAGTTGGCAGTATTTATTACTTTTTTCTAACTAATTTTATGCCCCTTTTTCTAAAAACATCAAAGAAATAAATGTTTTGTCATGTTTTTTTTTAAAACTTGTCCGAACGTAGTGAGATACCTTGAATGCATTTACACTAACGTATTCTTTTCTCTTACAGATGGCCCATGATTGGTATAATATTGAACACTTTGATCATATGCTTGGGTGCTCTGGCTGTAACAATCATTACAATCGCGTACGGATTTCCAGCAACATTTACAGTCTACTTCTACGACTACAGGTTAAATACATAATTTATGTTATTAAAAATAGTAATTATGCAGTATCATTGTATGAAAATTATGTACGTTATAATCAGGAAGCTTTTAGATTTCGCAGTTCGAAAAAGGTAATTTTAGTTGATCTTTGATGATATTAAGGGAAAGGGCGCGGGGATTCGGTGCTCTGATCTGGAAATTTTTCGAAATTGAAGACCGAAACATTTGTAATCAGCTAATGTTAACAAGGATGCATGGCGAAAAAAATTGACAAGTAAGAAAAAAAACTCAATCGCCCCTCCCTTAGAACATTTCTGAATCCGCCCTTGGTTATAATTTCATGTTGCTTAGCACATACCTCTTTCATACAAAAAAAATCCTCCCAGAACCGAATATTCTTCATTCTATAAACGCAATGTTAAAGATCCCCGCTTAAACAAATACCCTGCTTAATCAAATAATATTTCTTGGAACCGACACTATTCGTTTAAGCGGGGCCGACAGTATTAAACAATTTTCGTACCACATATTCTTTACATAGTGTACATTTTCAGTATATGTAGAAAAATTTAGGGGGGTTGCTTTTTTGGGGAAATAACGCAGTTTATAGTTGAGCGAAAATGAACTAAAAACCGTACTTTGCGGCGCTTAAGTAAAGAAAGCAACAACCCCCAACCTAAATAACTATGAAGTCCTCATAACCAGGCACTGTACAATCAATAAATGTAAACATAACCTTAAGGTGGTGTTTCTGTAAAAAACTACAGCGCACTGAATTGCACCTTTCAGTCGTTTTCCCAAAGAAGGGCTGCAAAACATCAAACTTTGGTAATTTTTACCGAGCGAAAAACATATTTGAGGGGGGGGGATAAAAACTTAATAATGTTCACTGATCATGACCTACTATTACTTATAAAACTAGCTGTCTTGGCCGTCACGAAATTTTCTTCTATATCTTTCCTATGAATTCCAGTTACAAAATAAAATACGTACTCGCCCGAATAATTGGAAACAGCTCCAATTTCCCAATTATCGTAATAACCCTGCAAATGCAGAATCAATGAGCGAAATTGGAAATCATTGCAAGAGTCTTGTTTAGATTAATTGCAAACATTTTATTTGTTAGTAAAAACAAATTGGCAATAGTGAAAAATTTCAAATCATTGAAAGTTTTCAGCTGTTTTGATAATTAAATAGCGTGAAAGCGATTTTTTAATGAATTAATTTTTCGCATTGTTGACTAAGCGCAAAAATCATCCCACCCTCCCCCTGGGGCGATTGGAGCCAAAATTTCATCGATGCTTGCTTCCATATTGGGTTAGTGTTATTCCAAATTTCATTCAAATCGCAGCAATATTTCCCGAGATACAGTAGGTGCAATGACAAAATAAGCACTTTTGATTGCTCCACCCCCTTTGAGATATTGACACACAAATTGAATCAGCACCTGTACTCAATAGGGTCTACCTATGGACCAATTTTCGTTTGATTCCGCCGGTTACTTCCTGAGATATAGCAGTCACCCCCGCGCAGAACACGTGCGATTGCTCCACCCCCCTTCGAGATATTGACAAACAAATTGAATCAGCACCTGTACTCAGTAGGGTCTACCTATGGACCAATTTTCGTTTGATTCCGCCGGTTACTTCCTGAGATATAGCAATCACCCACGCGCAGAACACGTGCGATTGCTCCACCCCAGTTGGAGGAATTCGCTAAACAAAGTTAGGTGCACCAGTTCACATGGTGGTACATATGTGCAAAAATTTTTGTTCGATTTCATGCAGTAGTTTTTGCTCTAGCGCGGCCACAAAAACTGGTCACACACATACAGACTCACACACAGACATACAGACACACAGACAGACATTTTCCAAAAATGGTCGAAATGGTATCAGCGCACCTCAAAACGTGCAAATCCGTCAAAATTCGACATTCGAAAATTTTCACGAAACCAATACTTTCTTCTATATATTAGATATAGAAGAAAGTAAAAATGAGAGAAATATAAAAATATCACTGCCAAAATTTCCCTTTTTTGTCTGATTTTCAAAATAATGGCTCTTAAGTTTCCAAGCTTAACGGCATCTATAAATGCCTGCCTTGTGTCCTTAAAAGGCGCCTTACCTTTTAAATACACAATTTTCCTTTCATTAAGGAACAAGGCCCGTCATTTAGGGGTGTCAAGGGGGCGGGTCAATTGCCCCCACCCCCGACTTTGAGAAATCAATGTATTTGCATATACGTGGGCGTGACTTTTGATGTTTCCCGATGAAATTGCATTGTGTTTGGACCCTCTCCCCCCCCCCCTGGAAAAACTTGAAATGACGGCCCTGTGAGGAATGCAGTTAATTGCAATACATTAGGATCTTTTTTGGTGATTCGCGGTAAGGTCAATGGCCGATCTGTGTAAAGCGGTTGACAGATGACAGACAATAGTCGAGAGAGTGATTCGTTAGATGGTAGAAGGTTTCAAAACTGGAAATTACAGACCCTCCTCATCCTGCTGGCATTTGGTAGTTCAGAATCAAGGAACATCCTCTAAAACGCAAAGTTTTTACTTGCATTAAACAGTTGATTCACGGTAAGGTCAATGGCCGATCTGTGTAAAGCGTTTGACAGATGACAGACAATAGTCGAGAGAGTGATTCGTTAGATGGTAGAAGGTTTCAAAACTGGAAATTACAGACCCTCCTCAACCTGCTGGCATTTGGTAGTTCAGAATCAAGGAACATCCTCTAAAACGCAAAGTTTTTACTTGCATTAAACTGTTGATTCACGGTCAGGTCAATGGCCGATATGTGTAAAGCGTTTGACAAATGACAGACAATAGTTGAGAAAGTGATTCGTTAGATGGTAGAAGATTTCAGAACTGGAAATTACAGACTAGTGATGCAACGAATAGTGATTTGGCCGAATACCGAAAACCGAATATTCGGCTATTCGGCCGCCGAATAGTTAACTTGTTTTTGTCAATAAACAAACCACAGGTTGCATTTAAAGCATACGTTTGTGTGATTATTAGTTCAATATACATTATTAAAGATTTCAAAAAATAATTTGGAGTAATTTTTTTGAAAATGGTAGCATTAGTTCAAACTTCAAAAATATTCGGCCAAAAAAATACTAAAAAGAAGACCAAAGAAAAATGTATTTCCTTTAAGCTTCTAAAAAAATATTTCATAACGCTCTTCCAAATAAATAAGGGGGGGGGGAATAAACTGAAATGATTCAGCATGGAAATGTATCATATAATTTTCTATTCTATTTAGTATTTACCATTTACCAAAATTAGTGGCAACAAACCAGATTTATCTATGAGAAATCTCAATATTTGAGGTATTCCAATCCAAAAAAATAATTATATTTTTAGATAAATCTAGACTTTTATCCGTGTTGGCACCAAGAGAAAAATTGACTGTTATTGTTCTTAGAACTCTTATTTGAAAAATCGAAATAGTTTAAGTAGTGAGAATTCAATCTCCTAGCCTATCTTAACAGACCAGGAAGTGAACTTCAGAACTAGATGTTCACTACATGTACCAAATGTAATAAACACTTTTTTTTCCAAATCTGTTAAAATTTTAGGGAAGAAAAAGCAAGAGACCTATCTCCCAAAATTTTTTCTGCATCATAATCTGTTAGCACAGAAAAAATATTATGATTTTCACAATTGCGAAGGTTACAAAGAATATTTTTGAAATGTTAGGTAGGGAAATTAACAATGCTAGCTTTATATTTTAAAGTCTCATATTCATTTTTTTAAAATAAAAGATCGGGAAAGAAGTATATTTCTATCATACTATTCCATTTTTATAGGTGTTTTATTTTGATAACGAAAGAACTGACCATTGTTTCATGTATAATTTATGCTTAGTTTTTATCAATTTAAATCTTTTATGTATAGGAATTAGTTTCATAAACTAAGTATACCAACCTTTGTAATATGCAAGAAGAAGTATTTTGTTTTTCTGCTTTATCCTGTGATTTTGTGTACATTTATTTTATGTGTTAAGATGGTCAAGGTTTCTAGTACACGCAACTTCAGTTGACAATAAAATTAGTGAATACCCTAAAAAATGTCAAAGTATCATAGTATAACAAGATTTCATTTAAAATGCCCATTAAACATGATAAGAATTAAAAATATATAAAACTTTCAAATTACGAAAATTAAATGCATTTTTTGTACAGTATTCGGCCAAGGCCGAATAGTTAAATAGGTATTCGGCCGAAGCCGAATATTCGGCGAACGGGCTGAATAGGCCGAATATTCGTTGCATCACTATTACAGACCCTCCCCAACCTGCCGGCATTTAGAAGTAAAGAATCAGGGAACATCCTCTAAAACGCAAAGTTTTTACTCGCATTAAACAGTTGATTCTTTTTCATGGCGAAAGTCTGTGTTAGTTATTTTGCATTGAGATTGCATTTGATTTTCAACAAATGGTTTTCTGTCGCACTGTCATTTATGTATTGCCTCTAATAAATACGTAAGAAGTGAGCTGAATTGTTTGCACCAGCGGTTTCTCTCTTTTTCTCTTGCTAGCCCCTTCCGAAATTTATACGAAGTTTGCGAACCCCTTGTACACTAAGGAATAAGTAACAATAACCCTTACACAATAAAATATGGGAGGATTTTTTTTAAGTTTCAGATACAATAGCTCCTAACAAGAAATGATTATAAAATATAGAAGTACAAACATTGCTACATGCCAAAATGATTGCAAGAAAGTTATTGCAAACAAATTCAAAGGTAAAAAATCCAGTGATAATTCCTTGAGATTTAATCAACTTTGAGCAAAAAATGAAACAAAATGAGCAAACATACTGTCGTACCCGCTTAATCGGGTAACGGATAAACGAATACCCCACTTATACGAATAAAGCGTCCCGGAACCGATGCCATAGATGCAATGTTAAGGACCCCCGCTTAAACAAATACCCTGCTTAATCGAATAATATTTCTTGGAACCGACAGTATTCGTTTAAGCGGGGTCGACAGTACTAATAAATTCGAAAACAAAACGAATTCGAATTTTGACAACTCGAATGCAAATTATATTTTTCGCAACAGCGATAGGTGTGTGCTCCTTCGCCACCATGCACTGCATAGGGAAGGAGCAAAATCCCTGAACAAGTCCGAGGAGAAGTGGCGGACGCGAGACAGACACCCAATTTCGAAAACGGAACTCCCCGGCAAACTGGGGTCCAAAAAAAAAACCATATGCAAGTTGGCAGTGCTCAATAAAATAAAATAATGATGGTAAAGCTGTGATACTAAGACTTTCAAAGATTGACGCAAATGTCTAACAGTTTCAGACTTACACTAGGTATTGATTTAAAAATTGCATCAGGATTTATCTCTGTGGTAAAATCTTTTTTCCCCACAGACACGTTCTCCAAAGGGGGAATAAAATTTAAACCTTCTTTTTCTGACACAACAGTGCATTCATTTATAACACTATAACTGAGTCTACTAAAAATGACCTTTAAAAAAACAACTTTTTGAAGAAAGTGTCTCAGATTAACGTTTTGTTTTCCAGCAAAACGATAAATGAGAAAAAAAAATTCTTGATCGTGAGACTTCATCTCAAATAAACGTGTAAAAATTCTGGCATAACAATACCGTCATCCCACTTAATCGGGTAACGGATAAACGAATACCCCGCTTAAACGAATAAAACATCCCGGAACCCATGCCATAGAGGCAATGCTAAAGATCCCCGCTTGAACAAATACCCCGCTTAATCGAATAATTTTCTTGGAACAGACGGTATTCGTTTAAGCGGTGCCGACAGTATTACTAAACCCCCTTTGTACCTATCGCGAACCCCTGAAAGGTTGCGAACCACCAGTTGGGAACCGATGGTTTACACAATATTTTATGTTAGAAAGACTTTTTAATCATTAAACAATCAAAAATAATCATTCCATACCAAAGAGATATCAACTAAGTATTTCTTTAAATTTTTGTGCCTGAATAACTACAGTCGAAGCTCGATATAACGACCATCTCCGTCCCCCCAGAAAAAGGTCTTTGTAACGAGTGGTCGCTGTAAGAGGTAGAAAACAGAGTATATTGGGATGAAGTTGGGTTTTTCCCACCAGTCGTTGTATTGGATAGTCTTTTTAACGAGTGGTCGTCATAACGAGCGTCGACTGTATGGTTATAAAACTCTTCCCGAAAAAGAATCGCGCAAAAAAATTTTAGACTACCTGTCTGCTGCCCTTCTGTGCTGGCACGTTTTACGTAAATCAACTTTAAATAATAAAACACGATGAATCGAACATTTCCATCATATTGTTTGCTTAGAACACAATTAACAGAATAAAATTCCAGACTTACGGATAATTGCGACTTTGCATTGAATTCGTATTCTTCATCTTGTTCTCACTTCTTATCCAACATATATTTTCCGGCAAAGCAATTCTGTTTTCTTTTGACAAAGAATATTTAATTTAAACGTATTTTATTTACGTAATTCACAACGTTTACAACATCACAGAACAGGAGCAAAAAATTTTCACAACACAAATCACATTTTCTTTTTCTTTCGTTGCCATTCAAAAGCGACATGTGACATAAACTTAATTAAATAAATAAATACGGATTCGTACTTAGTACGGAATTCAAGTGAAACACGGACGATTGCAACTCGCCAATGCAATCACAATTTCCTAAATTTGGATTCAAGTGAAACGTTACAATCGCTACGAGATGCGATTCTATCGTATTTCGACTTTTAGTAGCGATTGCAATTTTGGTTTATTTGGCAATTTGAATTCGGCCCTAGGGCCGAATTCAAATGAAACGCCATTGCAATCGCTTCGAGGCGATCGAAATAGGCCAAAATTGCAATCGCTACTGGAAGGAAGTAGAAATACGATAGAATCGCATCTCGTAGCGATTGTAACGTTTCACTTGCTACGAGATACGTTGCAATCGCTACGAGATGCAATTCTAATGTAATTCGACTTGCAGTAGCGATTGCAATGGTGTTTCACTTGAATTCCTGCCTTAGGGGGCTTTTCCACTTGACGGCACGACAACGATAAATCGTAAACGATTGTCGTCATCCGATGCGCCAGTAGCGTAACTATGGGGGGTTTTTTGGGGACAAACCCCCCCCCCCGAAACGTTGGTCCAAAAAATGCAAAAATGAAGTGGAAAATATAAAAAATCCTAGAATGAAAAAGTACGATTCTCCTGTGAATATCATGGTATTACAGACTTCATTGCCACCCCCCTCCCCTTCCCAGAACGTTTAAGGATCATTTTTTAGGAAATAAATGTCAAAATTTTCCGGGGGTATTCCTCCAAACCCCCCATTATCATCGAAATTCGTCTGAAATTGCGTTTTTAGAGCTTAAATTTCGAAAAAATTGCTTGGAAGAATTTCTGTATCCTATCACTTTTTTTCACATTATTAAAAATGGCCGACAATCGTGTTTTACTGACTGAGTAAGAGATCGAACATCCTCTCCTGGAACATCACCAAGATAGTCTAGAATGGAGTTTTTAAAGGTACAATTATTGAAAATTTCCGGGGGCGAACCCCCGAACTCCCCTTCCATTTTTCTGCAGTAATACTTCTTAAGATTACAGCACAATTCTAGTATCAGAGGTTATTACTCTTTGAAAGGCTGTCCAGTAAGTACGCATTTTCAAGTGCGTACTACATATATATACACACTTACATGCATATAAAGTGTGGAAAAAAGACACTCCCCCCCCTCCGCCGCCGCCGTTTTTTTAACCTCGTGACAACTTTGAATATAACTCCCCCTGAAACCAACGAGTAGTTACGCCACTGCTATGCGCTTTTCCATCTCCCGATTCCACGATGATTGTGTCGTCTAAGACCGAACAATGACGTTTGTCGTCCCATTCGTGTCGGATGGCATCCGTCTCGCCTTTAAAATCGGGACGACATTCTTTCATTTGTTTACTTTCTTCGAAGGAGCAACACATAGAAATGGCATTTATATTTAACATCGCTGCATTAATAAAAAATAAGCTTGAATTAGCAGACGATAAATAAAGAATGCAGCAATAAAATAATTTTAATTCATTTTGCTTAGTATTTTGTTTCACTACTGTTGCTCAGACGATCTTCAATGCTACCGAAAAGCTCAGATTTTTATTCTGATAGTATGCGTTTCGTTCTCAAGTAAACAAGGTGGGAATATAATAAAATTGTGAGTATCATGCACCCAATATCTTCTCTTTATCTGTTTCCTTTTTTTGCGGAGGTAAAGTAAATCTAAAAATCGTAGTCTGTTAAATTAAGGAGCTATAATAATACACATGCGAACATACCGGTGCTTCGAAATGAAATGCGGTGGAAAATGACCCGTTCGGAGAAACGATAGCGGTCGAATGGAAAAGCAGTGCTGTAGACGACACGACACGGTACTTATCGTTGTAGTATTACCGTCCGACTTTCGTCGTTGTCGTGTCGTTAAGTGGAAAAGCGCCCTTAAAGTTCCATTTTTTTTATATTTTGCGCCATCTGTTGACGAAAACAGCAGCAGTTACAGTCTCGTGCGGACAGGTCAGTCGTTCCCATTGGGCTCTCTGGGCGCGTGCCCAAGGCCCCACGATCGATAGGGACCCCTGTTCCTACAAGATTACCAAACAACAACTGATATCTATCACCAAAAAACATATTTTTTTTCGAAAAAAAAATCAAACGATGACTGAAAAATGCTAAATTAGTTACTTTTGTGGATTACGCACTTTAAAAAAAGTTTCTTTGTTTTGACATTACAAGAGACCTCGCTTTGTTTTAGAAGTGGGATATTTAAAAAAAAAGTACTAATTAAAATTAATTATTAGGAAAATGAAAGTTTTTTGCCATGTTTTTTTTTTGCTTCTCTCAATATCAATGACTAAAAATAGTACTTTTGTTTGAAGGAAACAACCCCATTTGTGGGCGTTGGGAAAATGATCTGCATCTTTTGAGTATTTTTCTTGAAGTTCATTTTGCTTTTATCCTCTTCATCTCATAGGATAGTGTTTCATGAATTTAACTGAAACTTCTGTTCCCCTTCAGAACATCCATCCAGCTGTGGAAATATTTATACGTCCAGTTCTACACCCACATCGGACCCTTCTGCATTGGTATGCTGCTTGCCCACAACATTGCTGAGTATCCAGTGAAGCAAATGAATAAGGTACGAGGGAGGAAAATCTGAACGATCTTCGTTCGTCTAGCATGTCATCCGTTAGCGCCCCAAATTATTTTTAAATGAAAATTTTTAAAAAAATTTTTAAATTACATTTCTGTACCTCAGAACCAGAACGACGTAAGTCCAAAAATGGCTATTTTCACTTCATTGTGTGTAGAATCTTATTCCACATCGGCCCATCAAAACAGTATTTTATAAAACAAATTCCTTCACAATAATTTAGCAGCGTGAAAAGAGCGCGAGTCCCACCCTTTGCATGTATCCGACGATCGTTTTCTCCATCTACTGAAAAGTGACGAAAATGGACTTACGTTGATCTGGTTCTGAGGTACAGATTTTATACTTCATTCATAGAGTAAAGATAAAGTTTTATGTACTTACACTATTTTGTTGTTGAAATAATAGATGATCTATAAATATATAGCTGGGCGTTTTTTACTTTCTTTTATGTAGTAAAGGAAGTATTGTGATCGCGAAAAAAAATTCACTCAAATTTGGGTCTAAATTTTGATTTTGCTCACCCCCGAATGGATGTTGAGTAGTTTTTTCGACCTGTCAGCACGTGCATATGTACCTATCAACATATGAGCGGCCGATAAATCCTTTTCGACCACCACCGAGTTAATTACGACGAGTTTTCTCGTGACGTCTGTATGTACGTATGTATGTATGTGCGTATGTATGTCGCATAGCTCAAAACTCAAAAACTATATGCCGTAGAAGCTTCTGGCTTGATATGTAGGCTCTGAGGGGTGTCTAGTTGTGCACCGCCTCTTGTGGTTGTATTCGAATGTTTCCAAGGGGGTGTTTTACCTCTTTTTTTGGGGGTAAATCAATGTTAATTTCAATGCAGACTAAAGTGATATGAATTGGCGCAACCACTTCGCGATATGTCGCCAAGCTTTTTGGTCACCAAGTGTCTGACGCCAATTTGGCGACACTCTTGGCGAAAAAAATTTCTTTTGAATGTGGGTTCAATTTGGCGCTATTGGCGATATTTTGCGAAAAACCCACTGAATGATGTTAAAATCGGCGATGTTTAGAAAATTAATCATTGTAAACATTTTTTTGCATTGTTTCGTGGCAAACTAGGGATGTAAATGTTTGAACTGTTATCTTGCTCACTCTAATCACTATTTTAGCACTAAAGGCATCTACTAAGAAATTTACACGTAAAAGGAAGTAGTGTAGGGCATACCAGATTTTTATATCATGCTTTGAAATAATTTTAGTTGAATTATAACTAAAATAGTGGGTATTTTCTGCTATATCAATTATTTTCCAAATGAACTTTTTAAATTTTATACCATGGGCAAAGCCGTGCGGGTACCGCTAGTTAGGAATAGCAGACAAGATGCTATTCTATCGTAATTCGACTTCCAGTAGCGATTGCAATTGCAGTCGCTTCGAGGCGATCGCAATTGCAATCGCTACTGGAAGTCAAATTACGATAGAATAGCATCTCGTAGCGATTGTAACGTTTCACTTGAATTCAAATTTGGGAATTTGCGATTTCAATGGTGAGTTGCATTCGTCCGTGTTTCACTTGAATTCCGGCCATAGTCTCATGCAGACAGGCCAATCTTTCCCATTGGTCCCTCTGGGCACGTGCCCAGGGCCCCACGATCGATAGGGACCCCCGTTCCTACAAGATCACCAAGCAATAACTCACACACAAAATAATCACAACACACACAATAATTAGCAGCTTCAACATTGTGTTCGACCCGGATTCGGTATCGGATTCGGGAATGAGATGCGTTTTTGTTCCGATGACTGGTCGAAAACGAGAGCGGAAGAAGTTTGACCAGTACGAAAAGAGTCTCGAATGTTTTGAGTGCTTTTGAGAGAGAAGAAAGGTAACCTAGTAAAAGTTGCAAATACAAATGTGGCGACAAACAGCAGACTCTAGGAGCAGGGGTAGGCTAGTCCTAGTCAATTTATAGTCCCCAATGATGATCAACAGCCCTCTTAAAGATGTCGACTCCCTTACTCGTTCGAGCTTCTTCCGGTAAGCTGTTCCAAGTGCCCACAACCCTACTAAAGTATGCAATACACCGCCAACTCTGTTGTTCCGATCCATGGACTGCAGTTTCGTGCTTATTATGCACTCATCCGCATGGAATACGAAAGTAACCGAGTTGGAGGCAAAAATCCTCTTATAGAGCAAAGCTGCTTCCTACTAAAGTAGTTATTTCTGCCAATTTTCAGTTTAGCCCGAGATTTTATTAGATTAAAACAATGACCCGTTGTCTTGCTTTCCATACAAAAATTAAACCCATTAGCTGGTTTCCTATTGGAAATTGGTTCAATAGGAAACAAGCCAATAATAATAAGAAATATGATAAAAAGGTATCGTTTTCGGTGAGGAGTCTGAAAAGCAGTGATTTATGAATAGATCACTGGGGCGGTAACGGGCTAACCTCCTTCATTTTGATAAATTTAAACAACTGAATCATGTCCCCTCTGATTGCTCAAGACTACAAATACTAAGCGTTCCAAGCCTGGAATCACAATCTATATTAAAAAGCCTATTTACGAATGTGTAGCCCTTTTTACCCCATTTCCAATAAATTGATGTCATTAAAAAAGAGATGCGTTGAATATAAGCCTATTGGCAATAACGTTAAAGTGTTTCTGTCTGTAATGAATCGGTTTTAGGTTACTTTTCGGGGTTGAAGACATGGGGTTGGGTGCACTATGTTAACTATCCGGAAGAAGTAATAAATTTCAATAATATGCCAACTGACGATGCAGGAGCAATATACAGGGTGTCCACTCCAATCGTGGACCAATAGCTAATTTCTAAACCGTTAGAGATAAGCATATAGTTGATTTAGGAAAAAATCTCCAAATTATGAAAGGAATTTTGGGTCTATTCAATGTTTTTCAAAAAATCAAATTTTGAAAGAGTTACGAAATTTAAATTTTTATACAGCCCCCCAGTCCTATCAATCATATTAAGTAAAACATTCTTGACAATGTAACGTTTAAAACTAAAAAAAAATCACTCTTCTACGACAAAAATTGACCGAGCTATGACGTTTTGAAAAATCAAGATTTTGAAGGATTTCGCATACGGTCCCTGAAGCGATCTCTCGATGACGTCATGAAATAATGCAAAATCTTGATTTTTCAAAACGTCATAAGTCAGTCAATTTTTGTCGTAGAAGAGGGATTTTTTTTTAGTTTTAAACGTTACATTGTCAAGAATGTTTTACTATATATGATTGATAGGACTGGGGGGCTGTATAAAAATTTAAATTTCGTAACTCTTTCAAAATTTGATTTTTTGAAAAACATTGAATAGACCCAAAATTCCTTTCATAATTTGGAGATTTTTTCCTAAATAAACTATATGCTTATCTCTAACGGTTTAGAAATTAGCTATTGGTCCACGATTGGAGTGGACACCTTGTATAGCAGTAAAAGCATTAGAGCTTGGTGATTCATAATGGTAGCTTTTTTTTTTACGCTTTTATTAGTTTCGCATGTGGGTTTGTTTGTATGTATGTATGTAACTCTGAATAAAAGATAAAATTCACGTTCTTCACAAATATAAAAGTAGTATATTTATCACTATTATTAATACTAAAAGCTAAACTTTATTATGTGTTCCCAAGTAGCACACTTCGTTTTTTAAAGGTTGTAAAATGGTTATTAACGTTGAGACAACGGATTAAAAACGTGTATAAAACGTTTAAACGTTTTTTGTGCTACCTGGCTTGATGTATTACAAGTGTTTCATTTGTTTGCATGTAAATCTGAATAAAAGATTGAATTCACATTCTTTGCAAATATACAAGTAATATATTTAATACTATTATTATTACTAAAGGCGAAACTATATTACATGCTGATGTTTATAAGTGCATGTAAACTTAGCGGACATTCAATAGTTTTGAAAATCAGGGGGAAATCCGTTAGACTATCATGAAATATAGTTTAAGCTTTAATATTAATGAGATAGCATTATATTAAACTTTTAAGCGTATTTCTTAGCTTTTTTTAAACTAAAATTTAATAATTCTCCCTGCAGAGAACAGCTGCCTTGCTTTGGATATCAGCTCTGGTCACTATGTGTTGCATTATTTTTGGCCTCCATCACTACCGAGACGGAGAAGAGATGGAAAGAAGCCTGGCCATTTTCTACGCTGCCCTCCACAGACCTGCTTGGGCACTTGCCCTCGGATGGATTATCTACGCTTGCGCCTCAGATTGTGGAGGTAAGTCATCAGATGACTACATTTTTTTTTTTTTTTTTTGTCGTGTCTTTGACTTAGCCGAACTAAATAACTCCATGGATCCTTATAACTGCTTTTGCGATTTGTTGGATGTTATCGTCATAAAGGTCTACAAGTGACGGCAATTAGGGATGCACCGATAAACAAATTGGCCGATTACCGATTAATCGGCTGTTGATAATCGGCCGATTAATCGGCTGAGCCGTTTAATGATAAGGATAATTGTTTTTCTACTACCAATTTTACCATCACTGTTTTTTTATCTCTCATACAATTCCAAGTTTAGAAATAGTAAGTAATTTATTTCTGGGAGATTTTTTTTTTCCATTTTCCTAGTTTTCACAAAATAATTTCAATATTTTATCAAATTTCTTAGAACCAATTTTCATATTAGTGTCAATAATATTATTAACACTTGTTAGTTATGTTAATTGGAAATAAAAATTTATAAAAAAAAAGGACGGGAGGTGTGTGGTGAACACTCCAATTTAGGAGTACTTTTAATTCATATATTTTAGTAATTAGTAGCAATTTAATTCAATACTTTTATTCTTTGAAAATGAGAAGTTATCTGAAAGCACTGTGCTAAGGAGAAAACTATCGCCACATGAAAAATGTTGCATCATTGTCTATGTATATTTATTCAAAGTAGGAGAATTAATTAAAAAAAACTTTATCTCAATTGTGAGGATTATTAATACTGTTAATAAAATTATTCATCATAGTTTCCTAGTGAAAGTATACTTTAAAGGATAATATCTGAAAAATATTTTTCAGCCGATTAATTGGCCCGATTTTGCCGATTATTAATACTCGGCAAAGTGGCCTATTATGGCCGATTAATCGGTACTGCCGGTTAATCGGTGCATCCCTAACGGCAATACACCAATTTCTCTCAGGTTCGCACTTATTGCTGGACACTCAAAGATATGACGAGGTGTAAGCTGTGTATCTGGGCAATTACAACAGTTTCTATACACCCTTCTACCCTCTCCATCAATTTTCATGCCCCTGTGATGGCCGGTTCTCGGCCTGGTTATAGTTTTTTGTTATTGGCCGACTTGTATTTATTTCACAAGCTGGTGTTTCACTTGGATTGATTTATCTCTAGGTTTAGATTTAGCTATTGCGTTTGCATCTTGAAGATAGACACTGTTGTTGTTAGTATTAAGGTCTCTGGACTCCTCGGCTAATTTATCAGCATATTCGTTGACTGCTATTTTGACATGTGCAGGTATCCACTGAAGCGTACGGGTCCACTGAAGCGTACAGGAAAAGTTTATTGAAACTCCTTCTCTATCTCTTATCTCTACTAATAATAAAGCTGAAGGTGGGTCTGTCTGTCTGTCTGTCTGTCTGTTACGCGCGTAGCGCCAAAACCGTTCGGTCGATTTTCATGTCACTTGTCACAAAATTAGTTTGTAGCATGTAGTTTTGCACCTCGAAGCGATTTTTCGAAAATTCCATTTCGTTCCTTTTCTATTCGAATTCTTAGCGGAAATTCGATAAAATAGGGAAGAAATATTTCATACACATTTTCAAGTCTTATGTCATTCGGAAGCTTGAAATTTTCTGCACAAAATGAAGTTTTTTCGAAGTTTCTACGATCATCAGGAGAGCTGTTACAATTGTTTTTAGAATCCCGAAATTCAAGGCTTACCTTCAGTAAAGCAAGCCAAACGATTCTAAAATATTTCAGCTCGAGGATAAAATTGTTTGAAAAGACAGATGAAATGAATTATTTTATCAACGGAAATCAACTTTTCATGTTGTTACCATGGTTACGTGTTCATACCTATTTTTGTTTCGTTCTTTTTCCAGCGTTGCCAGACGTAGTATTTTTGATACTACGGTAATATTTTTTTGGCCCAAATAAGGAGCGTAGTATTTTTCCGGCAACCCTGTTTCCAATATACTAATGACTTAATGAAAAGATTTGGCGAATTATTTTTTTTTTCATTTTCATAGATTTCGCATTTCAGCAACATTGATTTTAGCAACGTTTGGAAACAGTAGTATTTTGTAATATTTTTTTAGAGGAGGCGTAGTATTTTTTTGTTTCAATTCTCTGGCAACCCTGTCTTTTCCGGGTGAAAATGCTTTGGGACCTTACTTGGCGCGTTTTTGCGTGTCTCGCGGAAGTAAAGCTCCGAGAGAAACTACGCAAAATAGTCAGGGTTACCACACTTGGCGCGCCTATCGCCCATTTAGCGAGAAAAGGGTACCTAAAGCACAGATTGACCAAATATCGTATCAATTGTGTTATTGCATCGTTCGTTTTGTTTTTAAAGCAAGGAAATTAAACTTTCTTCTTCTTTTAAACTTTGTAAGATTTCTGTTGGTTTCTGTGAGCAACAAAATTGTTCTTATTTTCTCTTTTGGCTTATTTTTGTGCATCTCCCCTTGGGGTTGCATTCGAATGTTCCAAGGGGGTGTTTTACCCCTTTTATGGAGTAAATCAGTGTTCATTTCAATGCAGACAAAAGTGATATGAATTGGCCCGACCACTTGGCAATATATCGCCAAGCTTTTGGTTGTCAAGTAGTTGCCGCCAATTTGGCGACATATCGCCAAGTTGGCAAAAAAAATTATTTTCTTTTTTTATTTGGACTCAATTTGGCGCTATTGGCGATATTTTGCGAAAAATCCGCTGAATGATGTTAAAATCGGCGATATTTAGGAGATTAATCATTGTAAAACTTTTTTTTGCATTGTTTCGTGACGAACTAGGGATATAAATATTTGAACTGTTATCTTACTCACTCCAAGCACTATTTTAGCACTTAAGGCATCTACTAAGAAATTTGCACGTAAAATTAAATAGCGAAGGGTCCATACCAGATTTTTATATCATACTTTGAAGGAATTATAGTTGCATTACAACTAAAATAGAGCATTTTTTCTGCTATATCAATTATTTTACAAATGAAATTTTAATTTTATACCACGGGCAAAGCCGTGCGGGTACCGCTAGTACTAATAATAAAGCTGAAGGTTTGTCTTTTTATCTTTCTTTCTGTCTTCTGTCTGTCTGTCTGTTACGCGCGTAGCGCCAAAACCGTTCGGTCGATTTTCATGCCACTTGGCACAAAATTAGTTTGTAGCATGTAGTTTTGCACCTCGAAGCGATTTTTCGAAAATTCCATTTCGTTCTTTTTCTATTCGAATTCTTAGCGGAAATTCGATAAAATAGGGAAGAAATATTTCATACACATTTTCAAGTCTTATGTCATTCGAAAGCTTGAAATTTTCTGCACAAAATGAAGTTTTTTCGAAGTTTCTACGATCATCAGGAGAGCTGTAACAATTGTTTTTAGAATCCCGGAATTCAAGGCTTACCTTCAGTAAAGCAAGCCAAACGATTCTAAAATGGTTGGGCTCGTGAATAAAATTTGTTTGAAAAGAGAGATAAAATGAATTTTTTTATCAGCGGACATCAACTTATAATGTTGTTACCATGGTTACGTGTTCATACTTATTTTTGTTTCGTTCTTTTTCCAGTGTTGCCAGACGTAGTATTTTTGATACTACGGCAGTATTTTTTCGGCCCAAATAAGGAGCGTAGTATTTTTCTGGCAACCTTGTTTCCAATATACTAATGACTTAATTAAAAGATTTGGCGGATTTTTTTTTTTTTTTTCATTTTCATAGATTTCGCATTGCAGCAATATTGATTTGGCAACGTTTGGAAATAGTAGTAGGAGCGTCTATCGCCCATTTAGCGAAAAAGGGCTAACCAAAGCACAAAGATTAACCAAATATCGTATAAATTGCGACATTGCAACGTTCTTTTTAAAGTGTTTCATTTCGGAAAATGTATTGTTTTGCTTTTAAAGCTAGGAAAGGAAACTTTCATCTTCTTTCAAATTTTGGTAAGATTTCTGTTGGTTTCTGTGAGCAACAAAATTGTTCTTATTTTCTCTTTTGGCTTATTTTTGTGCATCTCCCCTTGGGGTTTCATTTGAATGTCACAATGGGATGCTTTACCCCTTTTATTGAGTAAATCAGTGTTAATTTCAATGCAGATGAATTGGCGCTACCACTTGGCGATATATGGCCAAGCCTTTGGTCGCCAAGTATTTGTCGCCAATTTGGGGCTTTTTTTTTAAAATTTTTTGGGGGTTCAATTTGGCGCTATTGGCGATATTTTGCGAAAAATCCACTGAATGATGTTAAAAATCGGCGATATTTAGGAGAGTAATCATTGTAAAACATTTTTTTGCATTGTTTTGCGGAAAACTAGGGATATAAATGTTTGAATTGTTATCTTGCTCCCTCCAAGCACTATTTTAGCACTTAAGGCATCTACTAAGAAATGTACACGTAAGAGGAAGTACTGTAGGGCCCATACCAAATTTTTATATCATACTTTGAAGGAATTGTAGTTGAATTATAACTAAAATAGAGTATTCTTTCTGCTATATCAATTATTTTACAAATGAACTTTTAATTTTATACCACGGGCAAAGCCGTGCGGGTACCGCTAGTCATGTAATAAAACGACTGTATCATATCAAAACACTATTTTTACAAAAATGAACTCACTACGTTAAGTTAGGCGAACACCCTTTTTTTTTTTTTTTCAATATTCATTACACCTCTCTAAAACTTTAAAAAAATTTTAATAGGACATAAATGACACATTTTGACAATTTATTTGTAGAAAAAAAAAAAAGATTTTTTTTGTAAAAAGACACCATTTCTGCAAAAACTACCGTTCTCTCAACTACTTCTGGTGTATTCATTTCTTTACATTTAGAAACATTTTTTGTGTCTATCTCTTCCTTAGATACCTTAGAAGGATATGACCCTCCATAATTGGAAACAATTAACTAAAAATATGGTTTACGGTTCGATAGTTGAAACCTCACCCCCAAAAAACGTGATTTTTCGCCACCTAACTTTATTACATCATAAAGTTTAAAATTCACATACTGGATGCAGACTAGTTTTTAGAGCTTAATATCCTAGCAATATAATCAATACTCAATTTTGCAAATTTTCAAATCAATTAAGTAAATACGTATTCTGCTCGAGCTGTTGGCGTAAATGAAAACTTTGAAAACGGGCTTTAGAGAAAACTAAGAAAGAAAAATTGAATTTCAATTAATCGTAGTGCATTTGCGTTGATTAAATTTCGTCTCATTTTCTGAATAACTCACAAATTTCAAAAATGTTTGCGGATTTAGAAAGAAGAAGATTGGGACTACCTAAATGTCTCAAAATCTCAAAACAGTTTTTTTTTTCAAAAAAAAAAAAAATAGGATGTTCGCCTACCTAAATGCATTTTGTTAATTTCAAAATTTTCAATAATTTCTCAACTACAACAACAATTGCTATTCTTTTTATTTCAGGTGTAATCAACAGCGTTCTGTCTTGGAAAGTACTGGTTCCGCTGGAACGGCTTTGTTATTTAGCATATCTATTACATGTCCCGGTAATGTACTACCAAGGAGGAATCCAGAGAGAACGAATGTATATGGGACATTATAACCAAGTAAGCAGACACCATTGTTTGAAATATTAGTTTTAGGTGTATGTCTTCTGAGTGAACGAGGTTTTAGTCTTCGAACAGGCTACAGTGCTTCTGCACCCATCGAGTATTGTCATCACATATAGATATATCAAATTAAAGCTTATTTTTTTCTGAATCTAAAACAGTAAGGTTGCTTGTGTAAATGTGGCCGCAACATGTTCTCTGCCTGTCGCAAACAGTTGCGATCGAGGAAGTATTTCGGCACCCAAGGAGTATTGTCATATATATATCAATATATCAAATTCTCTCTAATCTATGTATATACTAGTTGACCTGGCGAACTCTGTTCCGCCTTAAAGGCAATAAATAAGCAAATTTTTGAATTTATTAAGTTTTTTATTAGAAAATACAAAAAAAAAATAAGTACCTACATTAATCATTCATTATTGTTTCTGTATTTACAACCTATTTTACGAAAAAGCGGGAAAATGAAGGGTGTTTGAGCACCATCTTCCATTAAGAGTAGAGAGCTGAAATTTTAGGGGAGTGATCTCATACATAAATGTAAAAAAAGTAGGGTGCGCCTTGGTCCGTAGCAAAAAAAAAAAAATTTTTTTTTGAACCACCCTAGTGTCCACTCCTATCGTGGCCCAATAGCTAATTTCTAAACCGTTAGAGATAAGCATATTAGGAAAACATCTCTAAATTACAAAAGGAATTTGGGCTACGAAATGTTTTTCAAAAAAATCAAATTTTGAAAGAGTTACGAAATTTAGCTTTTATACAGCCCCTCAGTCCTATCAATCATATTTAGTAAAACATTCTTGACACTGTACCGTTTAAAACTGAAAAAAATCAACCTTCTACGACAAAAATTGACCGAGTTATGACGTTTTGAAAAATCAAGATTTTGAAGGATTTCGCATACGGTCCCTTAAGCGATCTGTCGATGACGTCATGAAATAGTGCAAAATTTTGATTTTTCAAAACGTCATAACTCGGTCAATTTTTGTCGTAGAACAGTGTTTTCTTTTTAGTTTTAAACGTTACAGTGTCAAGAATGTTTTACTAAATATGATTGATAGGACTGGGGGGCTGTATAAAAATTAAAATTTCGTAACTCTTTCAAAATTTGATTTTTTTTTTTGAAAAACATTTTGTAGCCCAAATTCCTTTCGTAATTTAGAGATTTTTTCCTAAATAAACTAGATGCTTATCTCTAACGGTTTAGAAAATAGCTATTGGGCCACGATAGGAGTGGACACCCTATATATTACACACACTTATTGAGAATTGTGTACAATACCCAATATTAATTAGCTTTAAAATGGGGAATCATAGGTATCTTTTTTATATTAATGCAAATAAAACTTTTTTTTAATATTTTCCTTGCTGTCCTAAAGTAACATAAATGAAGGAGCTAGTGGATAAAGGCGATATGTGAAAATTTTGAAAAAAAAAACTTACTTTCTACCATGGATGAAGGGGATAAAAGGTAATAATTTTTTTGAAAGCTTTTTCTAGAAATTAAAAAAAATTGTTGCATTTCACCTTTATTCACGTACCCCTTCAACTGTGTTTGTGAGTAGGGAGGCACCGATAAGCAAATGGGTCGATTACCGATTAATCGGCTGTTGATAATCGGTCGATTAATCGGCTGAGCCCATTAATGATAAGGATAATTGTTTTTCTACTACCAATTTTACCATCACTGTTTTTTTTATCTCTTTTACAATTTCAAGTTTAGAAACCGTAAGTAATTTTTTCTGGGAGAAGATTAATTCTGGGAGAAATAATTTCAATATTTTATCAAATTTCTTAGAACCAGCTTTCATATTAGTGTCAATAATATTAATAACACATTGTTAGTTATGTTAATTGGAAATAAAATTTATAAAAAAAGGAGGGAAGGGGGAGTGTGTGGTGAACACTCCAATTTAGGAGTGCTTTTAATTCATATATTTTAGTAATCAGTAGCAATTTAATTCAATACTTTTATCCTTTGAAAATGAGAGGTTATCTGAAATCACTGTGCTAAGGAGAAAACGATCGCCACATGAAAAATATTGCATCATTGTCTACGTATATTTATTCAAAGTAGGAGAATTCATTTAAAAAAAAAAACTTGATATCAACTGTGAGGATTATTATTACTGTTAATAAAATTATTCATCATAGTTTCCTAGTGAAAGTATACTTTAAAGAATATTATGTGAAAAAATTTTTTCAGCCGATTAATCGGCCAGATTTTGCCGATTATTAATAATCGGCAAAGGGGCCGATTAATCGGTACTACCGACTAATCAGTGCATCCCTATTTGTGAGCTAACTCAATTGGACACACACTAGTTCGAATTTGTGCAAATCGGCTCAATTGTCACATATCGTTATCCACATCCATATCACATATCGTTATCTAAAAATACCAAATTTCATTTGGTATTTTTGATCCAAGATTTTTCCTTATTGTAAAAAAATATTTTTTTCAGAAAGTTTACATACTTACGCTAAAGCGAAGAATGTATCCACGCCAACAGACGAATTAGCTATTACTCCAAACAGAACATTGTCAATGAATTTTGAGAAATTTAGGGTGTCCCCTGTAACGTTAGAATAAAATACATCGGTACATACTGAATTCATAAAAACTCTCTACTTTCAGATAAAAACAAGCATAACAAGTGTAATTAAGTATAAACTCATTGCTTACTGTTATAAAAAACGTTTATTTGTAAATAAATACTTATCATTGAAAATATTTAAACAAGCTTAGAAATGCAATTAATTACCAAAAGAATATAAGATGTGTTTCAGGGCTATTAGGGACCCGTTTCTTCAATGTAAAGAAAAAAGATAGCTGTTGTCCTTTTAATACATAAAAAATGTTTCTTGCATTGAAGGAAAAGGGTTTTTATAGCTTCGAAATATATAGCTGCAGTATTTATTGCTACTTTTCTATCGTCGTAAGAACGAAAACCCTTTCTTCAAAGAATGGGCGGCTGGTGCACCAAAAAAGTGGGGGGTCAAAAGAAGCGTATGCGTGTGTGTGGGGGGGGGGGCTAGGAGGCAGCACCGCTGGAGTCTTTTCTTTAAAAGAATCTTGTCATATTATTGGATTTTAACACTAATGATAAAATGACCTATTAAAAGAATGCGAAATATGGCCTCAAAAATCAAGACGGATGACCACCGTAGACATAGGCCTTCTGATTCTAAGCTCCATTCGTATTAACCTATTTATGCCCAAGTTTTTTTAACATTTTTTTTTTCAATTTTTATCTGCTTAAAACTCTTACTTGGAATGGTTTGCATTCATTTTAGGCTTAAAATACTTCGCCGTTGCCATATTTATTAAGTTATTTAACGTTCTGTTTATGAGACACTAGGCAGATATGTGCGCAAAATACGACCTTACTTAACTTTACTTTTGCAAAGTAATATGAAAGAAGGCATCTGTGGTGAATTTTAATCAAATCATGTTAAAATAGTTTAGTTTTATGAAAAATAACAATTCAAACATTTATATCCCTAGTTTGCCATGAAACAATGCAAAAAAATGTTTTACAATGATTAATCTCCTAAATGTCGCCGATTTTAACATCATTCAGTGGATTTTTCGCAAAATATCGCCAATAGCGCCAAATTGAACTCCCAAAAAAATTTTAAAAAAAAGCGCCAAATTGGCAACAAATACTTGGCGACCAAAGGCTTGCCATATATCGCCAAGTTGTCGCGCCAATTCATCTGCATTGAAATTAACACTGATTTACTCAATAAAAGGGGTACAACATCCCATTGTGACATTCAAATGAAACCCCAAGGGGAGATGCACAAAAATAAGCCAAAAGAGAAAATAAGAACAATTTTGTTGCTCACAGAAACCAACAGAAATCTTACCAAAATTTGAAAGAAGAAGAAAGTTTCCTTTCCTAGCTTTAAAAGCAAAACAATTCATTTTCCGAAATGAAACACTTTAAAAAGAATGTTGCAATGTCGCAACTTATACGATATTTGGTTAATCTTTGTGCTTTGGGTAACCCTTTCTCGCTAAATGGGCGATAGACGCGCCTACTACTCTTTCCAAACGTTGCCAAAATCAATAATGCTGAAATGCGAAATCTATGAAAATGAAAAAAAAAAAAAAAATCCGCTAAATCTTTTAATTAATTCATTAGTATATTGGAAACAGGGTTGCCAGAAAAATACTACGCTCCTTATTTGGGCCGAAAAAAATACTACCGTAGTATCAAAAATACTACGTCTGGCAACGCTGGAAAAAGAACGAAACAAAAATAAGTATGAACACGTAACCATGGTAACAGCATGCAAAGTTGATGTCCGTTGATAAAATAATTCATTTTATCTCTCTTTTCAAACAAATTTTATTCTCGAGCTCAACCATTTTAGAAACGTTTAGCTTGCTTTACTGAAGGTAAGCCTTGAATTCCGGGATTCTAAAAACAATTGTTACATCTCTCCTGATGATCGTAGAAACTTCGAAAAAACTTCATTTTGTGCAGAAAATTTCAAGCTTTCGAATGACATAAGACTTGAAAATGTGTATGAAATATTTCTTCCCTATTTTATCGAATTTCCACTAAGAATTTGAATAGAAAAAGAACGAAATGGAATTTTCGAAAAATCGCTTCGAGGTGCAAAACTACATGCTACAAACTAATTTTGTGCCAAGTGGCATGAAAATCGACCGAACGGTTTTAGCTCTGCGCGCGTAACAGACAGACAGAAGACACACAAACCTTCAGCTTTATTATTAGTAGAGATAGAGATAGAGATAAGTTCGCAAAAAACACTTACTTTCTGTGGCTACCCATGCTGGATCGTTGTTTGACTGATTTGTCTGAAAATAACTGTCAATAAATACACTCTGATGTCCAACTAGTGGCTCTAACTGGTTTTCTCAAGAAGAAGGACTATTTAACTTGTGAAAAACAGCCTTAGTAAAATGACAGTAGTACCCATGACAGGTGTTTGTACCCATGACAGGTGTTTGTATGCAGTAACTAACAAGCGTCCCGTTTTTAGGCTACAGGACATAAATGGGTTAATAATGATTCCTTCCACTGCAATATTCTACATGGTTAGGGGCCTTTATTGCCAAAATAATATGAATTATTGTTCTTACAGGTTATGTGCTTTTTTTCATATCTCGTGACCAGTTACGGCCTGGCCTTCATGGGATACCTCCTGTTTCAAGGACCGTACGAGTGCATAGAGAGCAGGATTTTCGGCAAAGAAAACGATGACATTTGGAAGACCCACTCTGCTACTGTGTCCCAAGAGGCGCTGGGGAAGACTGAAGAAGGAATCCCACCTTCGAAAGAAGAGACAAATTCTAAGGTGCTATACAACAGATATGTGAGAAAGGACTCTTTATGAAAAAAAAAAAGCTTCTTAGGTTTTGAAAAACTAATCTTGCTGAAAGGGATTGATTATTTACTAAAATAAATAGAAAGATTTTGTCCGGTAAGTTAAGTCCTGAAGACAGTTCCGTCTTTTTCAAGTTTTTCCACCGCATAGGGGGGGGGGGCGAAGGGTGCAAACGCAATGCAATTTCATCGGAAAACAGTAAAACCCACGCCCACTTATATGTTAATACACTGATTTTTCAAAGCCGGGGAGGGTTCAAATGAGCCCCCAGACCTCCCCCCCCCCCTAAATGACGGGGCTGCCTGAAGAGTGGACACTTATACTAGAAAGCAACTTAACTTGACACTCAACGTCATTACGGGAGAAGCCAATAAGAGCTCACAAGCAGTTAGCGATCTCCTCTAATTCGCTAAGTAGGCTGTGCCGTTTTATCTAGCTCGTTTTTCATAGGCTAACGTCACGCTGACGTCACGATGTTTTTGTCAAGAAAGGTTGCAGTCGAATATAGTGGAGTGAATATTTCGTGTTATTAAACACTGCAAGAAAATTCCAAAACGTCGCGGATTATTTCTGGGCAACATTCCAGGTTTTCACCAATGATGTGGCAGACCATTATTCTCCGGGAATGATTCGGAATTTTTTCTACAGTGTCATCCAAATCCTTGTGGTTCGTTTAATGAAGTGCTAGATTCATTTATTACCATTAATCGCCTCAATTTCAAGTTAGTTTAAATCCCTTTTGTTCTCTGTGCATTTTAGTATGATAATACTTTTGTGATCCAGGCTCCGAGTCTGTTGCGACTAGTCTACCATACCCTGTACTCATTCAATACATGCAATACTTGTGTACCTTTATACTTGTAATTGTTTCTATGTTCATGCTTTGTGCTTATAAATTGTGAATTTATCTTGAACATGCATGCGTCTCGTATATATGCTGCCGTGCAAATACAAAAGTCGTGTCTGCATATATTTACAAAATTGAGTTATCGCCACTAGGGATGCACCGATAAGCAAATTGGCCGATTACCGATTACCGATTAATCGGTCATTGATAATCGGCCGATTAATCGGCTGAACCGATTAATGATAAGGATGATTGTTTTTAATACTACCAATTTTACCATCACTGTTTTTTCTCTCTTATACAATTCCGAGTTTAGAAATAGTATATAATTTATTTCGGAGATATTTTTTTTCCCCATTTTCTTAATTTTCACTAAATAATTTCGATATTTTATCAAACTTCTTAGAACTAATTTTCATATTATTGTCAATAACATTATATTAACACATTGTTAGTTATGTTAATTGGACATAAAAATTCAAAAAAAGGGAATGGGAGTCTGCGGTGAACACTCCAATTTAGGAGTACTTTTAATTTAATTTTTTTAATAATTAGTAGCAATTTAATTCAAGACTTTTATTCTTTGTGCAAATGAGAGGTTATCTAAAAGCACTGTACTAAATAGAAAACTGTTGCCACATGAAAGATGTTGCAACATTGTCTATGTATATGTATTTAAAGTAGGAGAATTAATTTATTAAAAGCTTTATATCAACTGTGAGGAATTTTATTACTGTTAATGAAGTTATTTATCTTAGTTTCTTAGTGAATGTATACTTTGAAGAATAGTATTTTTTGGCCGATTAATCGGCCCGATTTTACCGATTATTAATAATCGGCAATGTGGCCGATTATAGCCGATTAATCGGTACTGCCGATTAATCGGTGCATCCCTAATCGCCACCAGGTGGCTCTCTTCGTGACGTATTTTACCGAAATACAAAATTATGAGGTCATTTGAGAACGGGGAATATATATTTTTTTAATTCTTAAAAAGTTTCAACTGAATCAAATACAGTAAACTCTGACTTATGCGCCGGCCCAAGAGACCGACAGAAAAAGACGCATAAGTGAACAAGCCTATTTAAAGGACTAAAACCCAACATAGGTTCTAATGAGAGAATGAATCAGAAGTTTCTATAGAAAATTGGTATATTACTACAATTTGGCAATTACTGTAACGTAACTAGAATGATAAAGAGAAAAGAAAAATTGTATCATACCTAATTACAAGCTGTTCCCTCTAAAACGATGCATAATGGATAATTGTCCCTCTCCGAACTCTAGTTCATGCGGAAAAAACGCCTTCCGTGAGCAATAAAGGCGAAAGATAAAAGAGGAAAGTGAAGAAAAATGCCTATTTTTTTAGGAAAAAAAATATTTTTTTTTTTACATTTTACGGAAAATTCGGCGCATAAGTGAAATATTTATCTATAGAGCGACGCATAAACGAATGATACTATCATTATTTTGCTATGGAGTGTGCTGGGACTATTCAAAATCATCGTATAAGTGAAAAAGTCGCATAAATGAGGCGGCGTATAAGTGAGAGTTCACTGTACGTGGTGGAGCAAAACTTTAAAGAGTTTTATCTCAATTTGAGCTCGACTGTAGATTCTACTTTTGTGCTTAGCACGGCAGTATGGTTTTGTGGAATAACTTTGTTCAAAAGTGAAATGGTGAAATAAAGGAAGTTGTGAAATATTTTGCTGTCTGTTTTTCTTTAAAAAAAAAAAGGAGTAATATCATTTCTGGTCAATTGACTTTCTCTACGACGCCGAGTGGTGTAGTGGTTAAGACGCTGGCCTCTCACGCCCAAAGCCGCGGGACCAAACCCGACTCCGGTCGGTGGATTTTCATGAAGCAGAAAATCGACAGCGTCCATGTCGTATGGTTATGCGGCATGTAAAAGATCCCGCTAGTACTTGTTCGGCTTGTGGTATCTCTTGGCAAAATTAAATTCCTAATACAGTTTCGCATCGAATAGAGCAAAAGTGGCTCCATCTAGTGGTGAAACTGAGCGTCGAAACTCTCGCGGCAATGGCACTCCTCCAAAGGTGGTGCCACATGAAAGAGTGGGTGCCGTTCTTGGGGAATGCACGAGGTCTGCAAATGGCAAGAAACTAAACGCAGCCCCATTTGAAACAAACAACAACGAACACTTTCTGTACGACAGTATTATACTTAGTCTAGTCACATTTTTCGTGGTACCTCTGGGACTCGGCAGTGTAGATGATTTTGTTAGTGTACTTCTTGATACACCATGTGCTCTACTTATTTCTCTAACTATTAATCTACCATTATGAATTTTAGACACAGTACACTTAGCACAGTACTCTCGGGATACTGATATAATTTTCGTTTGATACTTCATATGCTTTGAGGGCTCACAATTCAGAATAATAGTTACGCAGGAAATTTTATTGAAAAAGTTTAAAAGGGGTGTGGGGACCCATTTACAAATCTTGCAGGGGGGGCGCACCCAAGTCTATGTACGCTACTGGATAAAACTAGGGAAGCAAAAAATAAAACAATTTTATTCTTTCAATCAGGAATTATTTTATTTCTATTCAGTGCAGTCGCCAAGGTGGCTAGACTTACCACCTTACCAGTTTGTCAGAAAAGGGGCTTCATCGAAAAAGGTTTTAGTGATGTAAGACTTTTCGAAAGAAAATATTCGTAGGGTTGAAAGTTAAAAAAAAAAATGACCGAATGAAACACAAATGTGGAAAAGTATTTTTTTTCCGTAAATTGTTTTAAAAAGAAGAAATCGAAGAATATTATTCAGGAATGATTGAAAAATGAATAAATACAAGGTGCGCCAGGGAAACTTTTTGATTTTAATTGGATACTAATAAGCAAGGCGTGGTCAGAAAGGAGTGGGGAGGGTCTCATTTTAAAGAGAAGTTCTTGAAGTTTTGTTATCTTACAATTTAGTTGTCGCCATGCGTTGGACAAAGCAGCAACGAGTGTTCGAGGCTTACTTTTCAAATAATATTTCAGTGACTGCCACTCAACGGTCCTTCCAAACTCGGTTCAAAATTCATGACGGGAGTTCCATTCCTGGCCGGGACTGTTTTATGGGTAAAAACATTCAGGGAAAGTAGGAGTGTGGCAAAAAAAAAAAGGTCCAGGACGTCAACGGATTCCTAGAACTCTAGAAAACGTCGAGAAAGTGAGGGAGTCGTTTTTACTCTCTCCCACTCGTTTGGCGCGTAAACACGATGTTGCTCTGAGGACTTTTGATTGCACACTGAGACGAATTCTTCACAACGAACTGCAACACCTGAAGAACAATATCCGGCATACTATCGTTAACATCCCAGTCGATATGCTCGAAAGAGTAGAACAATCAAATCTATGGTAGATCAGTTAGTCATCAACGGGGGCCGCCATTTGCCCGATGTAATTTTTAAATCTAGTTAAAATAAAAATTCAGAATGGGTACAATTGCCTACAAAAAGAAACAAACTGATACACGAAGTACTTTTTCTTTTATTGATTTTTCAAATCAGCAATTTTCTCCGCCTCACCCTGTGTAATAGAACCGTACTATAAAAATAGCCTGAGGAAAATTTCTGTTCTTAATCGTAGAAAAAGACTATGGTAACCATTTAGTCCATCAATAACTTCCGAATTCAACTGAACATCCACTGGGCTATAAGAAGACACAGACCAAACATCCGTTTTCGAATGACAATTGTTCAAGAAACGGAAGTCTCGGTTTTGTTTAGATTAGATGACCAAAACTTTATGTTCTGATGTGCGCTGACGGAAACTTGAAGATCAAAACACCAAAACCTGAAATATCTGGAAGAGATATGAACTTAATAATGCATCAAAAGTTTGAAAACATTTACAAAACGATATTGTAAGAAATCTGTTAATCGAAGGAATAATAACAAGTTTAGAAAACTATAACCCGACTACAAAAAAAAAAAAAAAAAAAGCACTGT
Source organism: Uloborus plumipes (assembly GCA_038373865.1). Lineage (NCBI taxonomy): Eukaryota > Metazoa > Arthropoda > Arachnida > Araneae > Uloboridae > Uloborus > Uloborus plumipes. The sequence goes on from JAXGGA010004352.1 coordinate 81,310, forward strand.
GAAAAGTAAGAAACAAGTTGTTGTAATTTAATATCATCGCCTTATTAAATAAAACAAGACGTTTGATATCTTAGCTATACCTGTTTATTTAGTTTTACGACTTGAACCCTCTGTAAGTTCCACATTAAGAGCAAGCATCTGAGAAACTGTCAAGCCTAGTATTATGGGGTGATTCATGACCTCTCAGATTTTCTCCCAAAAATTACCAAACGTTTATTATCTTATTGAAAGACCAAATCCAGAATGTTTTGCTCTAAAGTTGAGTTGTTCAGTTTTTATGGACCCCTAAAGTTGAAGGTGCAGCATAAAAAATTAAGCGGATTTTCAAGACATGGAAGTTGCTGTGAGCCAAAACTCTTAACATGAACGGTTGAACTCCAATTTTCTTTTTGTATATGGAATATAGAAGGTTGAGACTTTACAAAATAAATGTTAAATTTGTGGTAAGTTGTTGCCGTAAGGTCAGTGAAGGCCCTCAAAACAAGGCATTTTTGACGTTTTTTAGCGTTTTTGAGGTCCAAAAACAGCTTGTACATTTCAGTTGGCACGGCAAAAGTGGTATCATTTGAAAGACCAGTGTAAGCACTTTAAAATAATGTATAAATAACCGAGGAAAGTTCAACGTGCTTTTAGTTGCGTAAGGCCGAAATATGAAAAATGTCATATTTTACTGACATTCAAACGGTCATAACTTCCTCTGCCAACAACATATTGAAATATTTTTTTTGCCAATGTCATACTCTATTCTTTGTCTTAACAGAACAGTTGAGTCCTTTGAGGCGAAATGTGAAATTTTTTTTTACAAAAAATACACAGGAAAAAATACATTTTTTGTAAAAAAATTTTTCACATTTCGCCTCAAAGGACTCAACTGTTCTGTTAAGACAAAGAATAGAGTATGACATTGGCAAAAAAAATATTTCAATACGTTGTTGGCAGAGGAAGTTTTGACCGTTTGAATATCGGTAAAATATGACATTTTTCATATTTCGGCCTTATGCAACTAAAAGCACGTTGAACTTTCCTCGGTTATTTATACATTATTTTAAAGTGCTTACACTGGTCTTTCAAACGACACTACTTTTGCCGTGTCAACTGAAATGTACAAGCTGTTTTTGGACCTCAAAAACGCTAAAAAACGTCAAAAATGCCTTGTTTTGAGGGCCTTCACTGACCTTACGGCAACAACTTACCACAAATTTAACACTCATTTTGTAAAGTTTCAACCTTCTATATTCCATATACAAAAAGAAAATTGGAGTTAAACAGTTCCTGGTAAGAGTTTTGGCTCACAGCAACTTCCATGTCTTGAAAATCCGCTTAATTTTTGACGCCGCACCTTCAACTTTAGGGATCCATAAAAACTAAACAACCCAACTTTAGAGCAAAACATTCTGGATTTGGTCTTTCATTAAGATAATAAACATTTGGTAATTTTTTGGAAAAAATCTGAGACGTCATGAATCACAGGCGTGACACTCTCTCAGATTCTTGCTCTTAACAACATAATTCAACTCAAATGCTGTAGTCGTGCGTTGTCGACTACAGAAAGCAAACATTTAAACTTGATACACAAGCAAACATATTAGTTTGATCTATATATATACAAGAATGGTAAGTTAATGTATAATGTTATTCTATCAAATTGTGTGGTTTTTTTTTTTTTTTTTTTTTTTTTTTTTTTTTTTTTTTTTTTTTTTTTTTGTCCGTTTCAAACCGGATATTACGACGATTCTATGACAGAAGAAGAGAACCTGCACTGTTAAAACTACAAGTTGCATGTGGCACCTTTAACCCATTTATACCCAAGTTTTTTTTAACAATTTTTTTCCAATTTTTATCTACTTAAAACTATTACTTGGAATAATTTACATACATTTTAGACTTAAAATAGTTCGCCGTTGCCATATTTATTAAGTTATTTAACGTCCTGTTTATGGGGTATTTTGCAGATAGGTGAGCACAATACGGACCTTACATGACTTTACATTTGTAAAGTAACATCACAGAAGGCATCTCTGATCAATTTTAAGCAAATCATTTTCAATAGTTTAATTTTATGAAAAATAAGCTCTCAAAAAACACTTACTTTCTGTGGCTACCCATCATGCTGGATCGTTGCTTGACTGATTTGTCTGAAAATAGCTGTCAATAAATAAAATCCGATGTCCAAATAGTGACTCTAACTGGTTTTCTCATGAAGAAGGACTACTTAACTTGTGAAAAATACCTTTAGTAAAATGATGTACCCATTGCAGGTTTTTGTATGCAGTAACTAATAAGCGTCCCGTTTTTACGCTACTGGGCATAAATGGGTTAATTAAAAAGTAATCAGTAGAGTTTTTTGTCGAAGAAATCTCACACCGGTTTGTGATTTCTTACCCTACAAACTTTCGTTCATGATCCTTTAAAATTACTTCGTTTTGATAAAATGCGTGAGCGTCACGTGAGGGACAAGATGGCGTCTTTTTCGTGGAACGGCCCAAATTCAATTGAAGATTGAAAGAAATGCGTATATTGGTCATTCCGACGAAAATGGTACAAATCATGTCTGAAACTTTTTACTTAATATTATCAATTTAAATAATTTCCACCAACTAACCATGTTTTTTTTTATTGAGTTTCCATTTATTTGTGTATAATGAAGGGTAAATAACTACTACATGACTCATTTATGAAAGGATTTTAAATATTTTGATCACTTTGTTTAACAGAGTGGACATACAGGGTGTCCACTCCAATCGTGGACCAATAGCTAATTTCTCAACCGTTAGAGATAAGCATATAGTTTATTTAGGAAAAAATCTCCAAATTACGAAAGGAATTTTGGGTCTATTCAATGTTTTTCAAAAAATCAAATTTTGAAAGAGTTACAAAATTTAAATTTTTATACAGCCCCCCAGTCCTATCAGTCATATTTAGTAAAACATTCTTGACACTGAAACGTTTAAAACTAAAAAAAAATCACTCTTTTACCACAAAAATTGACCGAGCTATGACGTTTTGAAAAATCAAGATTTTGAAGGATTTCGCATACGGTCCCTTAAGCCATCGCTCGATGACGTCATGAAATAATGCAAAATCTTTATTTTTCAAAACGTCATAACTCGGTCAATTTTTGTGGTAGAAGAGTGATTTTTTTTTAGTTTTAAACGTTACAGTGTCAAGAATGTTTTACTAAATATGATTGATAGGACTGGGGGGCTGTATAAAAATTTAAATTTCGTAACTCTTTCAAAATTTGATTTTTTGAAAAACATTGAATAGACCCAAAATTCCTTTCGTAATTTGGAGATTTTTTCCTAAATAAACTATATGCTTATCTCTAACGGTTTAGAAATTAGCTATTGGTCTACGATTGGAGTGGACACCCTGTATAACAGAGTGGACAAATAAGCCTTTAAAAATATCTGTATAATCACAAAGAAAAGTTAGAATCACAGAACAAGCATAAAGTGGAATAAACAGCCTAAAATTGTAAGTCTGTCTGCAATGTCAAGAAAAAATCTATTTTTTTCATCATGAAATCGGCTCTAACAGAGTGGACATCCAACAGTTCAAATTAACTATCATAAGAAAAGAATGAGGCTCACCCTGGTTGTTGACTACATAATTCAATGTAGCAAGCTAATCACAGCAGTTATACTAAATATATTTTTAAAAAAGTTATCAGATTGAATGCAATTGTTTATTTTATTTTCAAAAGGCATATAACAGAGTGGACAATTCGAAACATAGAAAATCTATAGATAAATAATAGTGTTTTTGGGGGAAATTTTTTTTCATTTGCGTAATAATCTGCAGAAATGGTGCAGAAGCATCTTTTGTGCAGTGCAGTGTCATTTATTTTGTTGTTACATTTCAGTTTAATTTTAAATCACATTTAAAAGTCTAGCCATTTGAAGCTGGGACACGTCATTTTCTCCTTCTTCAGTCAAAGATTTTTTTTTTTTTTTTGTGTCATTTCTAAATGGATTATACCTAATCAATTGATACTTGATGGCACAAAATTAAATGGAGAACCAATAAAAATTACACTTAATGGGTGGTAGTTATTAAAATTGATTTTAAAAAATTCTAAAGTCGCGGACATGATTTGTACCATTTTCGTCGGAATGACCCATATTCACATGGCATGACTAATACCAAACTAAGCATCAAAAACTTAGCAGTCGTTTATTTCTTTCTGTGTTTGGCGTCAGGAATATTGCACGCTTGGACAATACAAAGGGAGTCCTTTTAAGGATGCGGTTTTTTTTAAACTTTGTATCAAAAACGCGTGGAAATTCTACTTTTAAGTATTCAAACACAGCACCCGAGAAAGAGTTTATGATTTTCTTGCCGAGAAGTTTTTTACAACAAAGTTGTTTTGGGGGAAGTGTCATATTTCCTGCGTCCCTACACTGTTAAAAAAAATCCTGAAGTTTTGCGGTAAAAGTTACTGGCATCCATGTTGCCAGTAACTTTTACCGTAAAATATTTTTTACTGTAAAATTTTACGGAAGAGAAAACAAGAATTAAAAAGCGCGAGATACGAACGACAAGGATCGAAATCGAGACCCAATTTTTTAACACTGCTTTACTATCCACGGTACCAGACGAGATACATCTGGAGAGCGGAAATAGGGCATTTTCTGCATCTCACAGTAAGTCACGTGGTGATCAATTGGCGCTGCAATTGCAATTTTTTCATCGGTACAATTCACTGTAAAAAAAAAATTTCTGTACGGTAAAGGCTACATTTTACAGTCACATTTACCATAAAAGCTTTCTGAATTTTTAACTTGTTGACAAAAGTCATGCCATTGCAACGATATGAAACATTCTAAATAAAGGTTGCTGTTATCGTTTCAAGAACTGCAGATGTAAGGTTCAAAACACGTTGACAAATCGTGCCGAAAAACTATTTCGCAACTCCTGCGTAACGCTTTGCTATGGGACATGTTCTCGTTCTGTCGAGGGTATCAGCAATGTAATGTCGACTTTCAGAAGAATCGTGATGTAGCGTGTTTACGTTACTAGGGAATACTGTCTCTAACAGGGGTGCCCATCCCCCCCGAAGCTCAATGGCGCAAATTCCCCCCCCCCCATTTTTCATAACCTTCCGTTTCTTTTTATTTTTTAAATATTATTTATATTCTTTAAATATTTTTTATTTATTTAAAAAAAATGATTTATTTATTTTTTTAAAAATTATTTATTTATTTTTTAAAATTATTTCTATTATTTTTTTAGTTATTATTTCTTTCTAGAAGTAATAATTATGCGCAGAATCGAACCACTTTTTCGAACCACTCTTCCACACATTCCAAGCACACACACAGAAAAAATAAATAAATAAATAATAAATAATAATAAAGTAATAAAAGAAATAATTTGAATTGAAAAATAAAAGAATGGATAATTTTTATTTAAAAAAAATCAGTAAATAATTAAATCAAAAAAATAAATAAATAATTTAAATAAATTAATAAATAAATTGATTTTAAAAAATCCCCCCCCCTCCCCCCAATTTTTGATGGCGCAACTTGCGCCATAATCCCCCCTTGTGGGACCCCTGGTCTCTAAACGCGTGAAACGATATTTTCTTCCACTTGATAGTTAGTTTTAACTAAGAAGAATGTAAACACCCCCGCCCTCCCCCAAACATGCCGCCTATTAACTGTTGAACAACGCAGCAATGAGCTAGAACTTGAGATGTGGGATATGTGGGTCTTGAAATAACTAGGGAGGGGCCCCTCTGAGAGGGTAAAACGGGAAAATATGTTTGTTGAAAATGAACAACAGAATTTCCTCCACGGAAGTGCCGGATGAAGCAGATATATATCGTCCTAGACACGTGCCAGACAAGTTGACATGTATAAAGGGATCATCCTCACCAAAATCCCCACTCTGCACGCTCGACTTAAATCAATTGAAACTGCAAGTGTGTCTCTTGCATCTGCTTTTCCTGGCTGCGATCACCTCTGGCGACATATGTGACTCCCGTGTTTCTCCCCGATTTATGACCAACGTCAAGATTTTCGGTAAGGAAATGTTTCTTAACCCTCGTGGGTCCCTCCCATTTCAGTTACACTCAAGACCCTTGGGGTCATAAACGACCCCAATGCTTCTTTTAATTAATTTATTATTATTATTGAATGTTACATGCATTTTTTAAGTTCACAAACGTTTTAATGCTAAAAAAATAAAAATGAAAAGACACAATCACAGTAAAATTTATTTTATGCATTAAAAATTGTAATTTTAGAGCAAAACTTACAATAACTGTAGATTTATTTACAACTGTTACAGATCTGAAAAAACATGATTTTTTGCAAGTGAATTTCAAACACTTACGACATTATCGATGCATTTTCTGTCCAGTTCTCTTGGACAAAAGTTGCAACGTCCTCTTTTTTTGGCATTCTGGGGAAGTGACCCCAAGGGTCTTGTGTGCAAAAAATGCAATTCGGGAAAAATAAGACACAATAATAGCATTATTTTGAATAGAAAACTAAAAGAATAAAAGCCACAAAATGCCATTAAAAACAAATGGTTGATTAACAAGATATATTAAACAGAAATTGCATTGGGGTCACATATGACCCCAAGGAACCCACGAGGGTTAACTATTTTTCTTTATACAGTCGAGTCCGCTTAATAGAATATCGGGTGAAAGAATATCCCGCTTAATACAATACATTTTCAATGTAACAAACCGTTACAATGCATTATTTTGATCCCGGATAATGGAATATCCCGCTTATTAGTATATTTTTTCGTAGCAAAATGGATATTCCATTAAGCAGGCTTGACTATGATTCCTACAGTTTCTCGAATGAATGAACGGAAACTATTTCATACTAGAATGCAGGGCCTGACTAACTAAAGTGAGGGGCACATGGCCAATAATACTTTGGGGGTCCCCTTCTTAGTCTAGTTCAAACTTAGTTTATTCCATGGACTAGGGGTGCGACATCGAAAGCAAAACGTCGATGTTTCGAAATTAAGACATCGATGGTATTGATACATCGACCAAAACCATCGATGTTTCAAAACATCGATCTTTTTTTATAAAAATTACTTACACATTTCAATGTATAGTAATACAGTAACTCCCCAATACATTGCGCCTCTTTTCATCACTCAATTCGATTTGTCTTTTGTCTAATGAAAAACATCAACCGTATGATATCGATGTCAATTATAGAAAACTTTTTTAGTGAGATAGATATTGCAACTGTTGATTAACTGTATAACTTTTATGCATCGCATATTTTTTTGAAACTTTTTTTGTTGAAATGTAAAACACCGTTATCAAAAAAAAAAAAAAAAAATCTGAAGCAAACCAAAAACAACGATGTTTAAAAATTGTTGACTGTAAATCATCGGTAGTAATTAAAAAAAAAAAAAAACTTTCAATACGATAGATATTACAACTGTTAAAGGGGTCATTCCACGTCAAGTGATCCAAAATCTGAGAAAAATTTTACCTTACATTTTTGTATTTCTTTCAAATTTGGCTCATCAATTGTACCCCTTGAGGTAATTAAAAGCCTCAATTTTTAGATTTTTATCTCTATTATTTTTTTCATTTATGAGACTTTGAACTTTGGAAAAACCCTCGTTTTTCCATGGATAAGGGAAGATAAAAGGGACCATAACTCGGCACCAAATATAGATAGAACGATTTGGTAAATAGCATTTTAAAGTACGTTAGTTGCCGCCTAATTTGATATGCAACATGACTAATTTTATTAAAATTTTGTTTTTCAAAAAATGAAATTTAAATTTCAAATTTAAATTTCTCGAAAAACATATAATGAATTTTTTTCAAAAAATTCTCAAAAATTCTTGTGTATTTTATCTATGTTTGTACACATTTTTAGATTGGGATCTCAATAGGATCATATTTTTTTGAATTTTTGAATAAAACTGTATATACGAAAAAAATGATATTTTTTTTAATTCTATTTATTTAAATACTAAGTTGTCTGGCTTGTGATGGTCTAAAAAGTAGACAAAATGAACATGAATATGTTTAAAGTGAGCTGGAATGAGCTTATAGATTTGTCAGGTTCATCCCCCCCCCTTCCCTCCCCCGCACAACCACT